>JACRUU010000003.1:503245-515745 GCA_030449085.1 Kryptopterus vitreolus
GTCAATGTCTAAAACGTTTCTCTAAAGTCATGCCGGCCTGCCAGGAAAAAAAAAACGAAAAGTTAAACAACGGGAAATATGATGAAATGAAAAATACGCTTAATATTTAAAACCACAACAAACTACTCTCAAGACAGCAGCATTCTTAAGAACACACAACCGGTTTACGGAGACCCTTGAGAAAGGCCCTTAACCCTCAGATTTCTCTGCCCCAGCCATTAGTTTTGCACAAGCAAGTGTATTCCGAGTAGTTCGGTTGCGTTTGGAAGGGCATCTAAAGTAAACCATGTGCCCAAATTAATATGCGCAACATCTGCTGTGGCGCCCCCTACTAGGAGCAACCGAATGAGTTGATGATATATATGTATTACATATAGAGCATATTCATTCATTCATTCATCTTCTACCTCTTCCGATCTTCCCTCGGGTCACGGGGAGTCTGTATCTATCTCAGGCGTCTATTGGCATTAAGGCAGGACAAACCCTGGATGGAATGCCAACCCATCGCAGGATACACATACACTCACATTCACACACACATTCATACACTAGGGACAATTTTCCAAGGTGCCAATCAACCTACCGTGCATGTTTTTCGGACCGGGGAGGAAACCGGAGAACCCGGAGAAAAACCCCCCTGAGGGACGGGGAGAACATGCAAACTCCACACACACACATGGCCGAGACGGGAATCGAACCCGGATCCTGGAGGTGTTTTCAAATATAAAACACTAAAAAGATATTCGAATTGAAATAAATAGAAGATTATATGGTTTTATTCTATCTATGTGGCCCAGTACAATTTAATCCACTTAAGTGGTGAAGGACGAATGACAGTACAGGTAGTCCCCTAGTTACAATAGAGATGCTCTATAATAACCGTATCATAACTCAAAAACTCCCCTCTTATTTGTGGAAACCAAAACATTTGCCCACAATAATTTTTTCATGACATAAATATCAAGGAACATGAAGTTTTAACATGACGCCAAATATATATATATATATATTGGGTATATATATATATATATATATATAGATATAGTGTTGGGTAGATATATATAGTGCCACGATGAGCCTCCGCCCCATCTACTGAGATAGGCAAGCGCTCCGAACTCAGCGCCATGTCGGACGGCAGAAGGCAATCGTAGCGCAACCCAGCGCGGATGAGAGAGAGAGGCGGGGCGTCATCAACGAGACACGGCTGGCACCTTTTAATCAGACGGCTTCTATAAAAGGCCGGAGACGTCGGAGAACGTCTGGGCTCCCGACTAACAGCGTATGTGTCTTTTTTCTCAAGACCTCCCGCTACAGGATGAGACGGCAAATGCGAATGAGGAATACCCGCCAGATCCTCACAGTGCCTGGTATCTAGGAGTATCCACAGCCTTATGGCAGGAAACGAATCAGGACCCGTCGTCGGAGAGCATGTCGGTCGATCTCCGCGTTCCCTCTCCCGCTCCAGCCACTCCTCACCTGATCCGAAAATAACGGACACAAACACTTTCTCTTTCCTTTTTTTTGTTTACTTTCAATAAACACTAGTTTTTCCCCCAGTTATAACTCTAGGCGCCTGTGTTAAGGCCGAAGCGGCGAGTGACTCGCCACAATATATATATATATATATATATATATATATATATATATATATATATATATATATATATGTTGGGTAGATATTGAGTAGATAATCGCATGATTGCTATGAGTTTTTGATTGCCGTGATTCTGCCCATCCCATTTGTGGTTGCTCCGCCTTTAAGTCTCTTTTAAGTGGAGCCACTGATTGATTGAAAGTGGCCATGAACCAATTGGAAGAGCATTATTGGTTATTTAATATGTATTCTACTCCCTAAATTATTCGTTAAATATTAATTTCTATACACTATTGTTACTGATTGTCTTAATCGTTAAATATGGGACGTGGCTCCTTTAAGAAAATTCTGTTCCGGTTACTTTCCATATAAACTGGTGATACGTTTCATTATGCTTGTATATTGAGGAGCTCATACCTGGTGTGATTGCACGTTGCTGGTGCTTTTTTTTTTGTTAATAAAACACATCCATCACCGCTTTTATTTTTCATCCATTTATTGTCTGGGTTTCGTTCATTCGCCAACACAACGAGAGTGAAGGAGAAGACCACTCGCATCGTAATGCACACTGAGTTAATCACATGTTAATAACATTAGTGTTGTTATGTAAGTGTATTTGCGTTAACGAGGTGGTATTTACACATACATACATACACACACAAACATATATCTATCTATCTATCTATCTATCTATCTATCTATATATATATATATATATATATATATATATATATATATATATATATATATATATATATATATATATATAAACACTACCTGTAATACTAACAATAGGTTGTTGGTTATACATCATGCTAATCATATGGTCCATATAACTAACCTGATTTAAATGACTTTCTGAGCTGATCTTTAATTGACTTTCAAGTTGTGGATAATTGTGTTACCGCACTACATGTGATCTATACAAACTTTTGTTGACACTAGAAGCCGTATTCCAAGACTGTATGGCTTCCAAAGATGCACTTTAACCAAATAAAAAAGGTGGAATAAAAAGTTCAACACGGGGAGAAGTTCTTCAAGTCAACATGGCATGACCTCAAACAAACAGCACACACACACACACTCTATGGACATGCTGCATGTAAACACTGATGTAAAATTGAACACAGCATGGGCGTGATCGGAAGTCTTTAAACTCATGAGGACGGCGCGTCTTCCGTTTTATTTATTTCTTTTAAGGCCCAAGTGTGACCATTATCCCATCACACGGGGCATCGTGGTGGAAAAATCAAAGAGACTTTTGGCCCGTAACGTATTAATCAATAGCAAAATATTTATACTCACCGCTCCCTGAAAGGATACGGCTCTTTTTTTTTTTTTTTTAAATCAGCTTGTTGGCATGACATGAATAGTAGCAAGCCATCAAAAAAAAAAAAAGTCCAGAGGATTTTCAAAAATGCATCGAGTTGGAAAAAAACAAGTCCTGAAAAAAAGTTTCGATTCGCTCAGTGGGGTGACTTGCATCATGTGTTGCCTGCTATGTTAACTAGCCAGCAGTAGTTTTGATTTAGTGCGGAGTGCCTGATCAATAAGAAACCGCTCCAGGTGGTGTTCTTAATTAAGATAATTTATGAAGTTGGTGGGCTTAGGGATGCATTGCAAATGAACCGGTACCATCCAGTTTTATTCTGGGAAGCCGAACGCACGTGTACGATACGTTAGTTTATCACACCGATGGAAAAAAAGAGATATATATATATATATATATATATATATATATATATATATATATATATATATCGTTTGGACTAATCAAGAAGACTTGTGTCGCTGTTATTGAGTTCGGCGTTCAACTAGTTGCATGGTCATCTGTTAGCGTGACAGTGACGGAGAAAGCACGGGGGTTAGGACCCTATTCCCTACAGAGTCAGTAACACTGCATCACAAACAGCCCCGATTCTATTGACAGCTCAGACAAAGATGCTATTAGCTGGGAGAATTTCTTCGGCCAGGGTCAGGGTGTGATCAATGATGCTCCGTCGGGGGATTTCCATGCTGTGTTTAGTTTGGGTAAAATGGAGAAATGATGCGGATGACTATTGCAGGTTTGTTAACATAAAAGAAAAAATGTAGTCGTCCTCAGCCTCCGGGCCCTACTCGCTTCCTGGATTTACATATTATCTATATCGTGATTAAATATGTTAAATATATTATAAACATATAAAAAAGGATCAACAAAAAAAAAAAAACAAATGTTGGTCTACCTGGTCATTGATGCAACTTTAAGTGTATTTCTGTTGTTGTATAAATATATAATATAATAATATAATAATATATATGGGTCAGTTTATAAAAGAAAAATTTGTGAGCCTGGAGTGACTACTAGTATTATTATGATTTTAACTGTATGTATTATACTATCTAATGCTAGAACTGTTTATTATATTGTTATACACCACACATATATTAATGAACTTTATTACCATTATAACTATTCATTCATTCATTTCTACCGCTTTATCCGATCTTCCCTCGAGTCACGGGGAGCCTGTGCCTATCTCAGGGCCTTAAGGCAGGATACACCCTGGATGGAATGCCAACCCATCGCATGGCACACACACACACATTCATACACACATTCATACACTAGGGACAATTTTCCAAGGTGCCAATCAACCTATCATGCATGTTTTTTGGACCGGGGGGAAACCGGAGAACCCGGAGAAAAACCCCCTGAGGCACGGGGAGAACATGCAAACTCCACACACACCATGACCGAGACGGGAATCGAACCCGGATCCTGGCGGTGTGAGGCGAACGTGCTAACCACTACGCCACCGTGCCCCACTCCATTATAACTATAGTTACCAAAAAAAAAAAAAAAAATTATATATATATATTATATATATATATACATTTATATGACATTTATTTAGGAATATTTGTATATTTAAAAGCTGACATGATCAACTTTTACAGAATGAAATGCATTACAGATGTAAAGTTCCCTGGAATTAATTAGTCCCCATAGGTCCGTCCATAATGAGTGAAAATATAGACTCTACAGGGAAACCCCTCTTCATCTGGGAGGTGCTGAATGTCCATGCGTTCTAGTTCCTATTTCTAGTTCACTGATGGACCTCGAGTGCAAATGTGTTCATGGTAATCACAGTCCTACGCCATTATAGAAAGCTGTTCATTATAAATTACAAACAAAGTTTTTTAAAGAAAAGCAAACTCATGGATTTGTTTAAGCCATTCACGTGGAACCATATTTGGCAGCATTGTGTGATCACCAATGGGAGAGAAATGTGTGTAAACTTGGGTGTAAATTGTGTTGAAAGAAAATTGAAAGATGCATTAGATAAATAAATCACCTACTGTATTACTCAAAGCTCGTAATTGTTTTAATTAACTATTTATTTTGAAAGACTTCTACCTGGAATAAATATATATACACACACACACACACACACACACACACACTAGAGGCAGCTTGGTGGTGGTGGGATTTGAACCTGCAGTCATGTGCAGGTGGGTTGTCCGAAAAGATGTTACCATTCATTCATTCATTCATTCATTCATCTACCGCTTTATCCGATCTTCCCTCGGGTCACGGGGAGCCTGTGCCTATCTCAGGGCATTAAGGCAGGATACACCCTGGATGGAATGCCAACCCATCACAGGACACACTCACACACACACACACACACACATTTATACACTAGGGACAATTTTCCAAGGTGCCATTCAACCTACCGTACATGTTTTTGGACCGGGGAGGAAACCGGAGAACCCGTAGAAAAACCCCCTGAGGTACGGGGAGAACATGCAAACTCCACACACACACATGGCCGAGACGGGAATCGAACCCGGATCCTGGCGGTGTGAGGCGAACGTGCTAACCACTAAGCCAACGTGCCCCCCGTTACCATTCATATAATATATAATTATACAAAAATATATATAATTTTACAAAACAATATCATTTTATATAATATAATTTTACTATATAATTTTACAAAAATGTACAAAAAGAGATACCAAGGAGATACAGGTCGAAGGAGTGCACTGGCTTCATATGGACCTGTGTACATAGTGTGTGCCATTATGTTATATTTATATGCTTATTATGTTGTATGTATTATTGCACAGAAAAGTACAGGATTTGATTTAGTAAAATGTGGTATTTTTAATTGAACAATGGGGAGCATTATGGCTGAATGAACACAGACTTGAGTGGAGGTTATAATAAATGCAAATTTGGAACGGGAGGTTTAAAAAAAACAGGATATATTCTCTATGTGGTGATTCGCTAGCACGGTAAATCGTTAAATACCCATGTCTAGGAATATCTAGGATCTGGTTATTAGTATTATTATTATTATTATTATTATTAGAAAACAAAGCGTCCCTGCTGCTTACGATTGAGCCGTTAGTATGTGCGCACGAGTAGAATAACACAAACACATTCTGACCAATCACGATGAAATTTTCAGCAGTGCGAATCACTGTTTGTACAGGTCTTGTCGGTGCTCGATCAGCGTTTCCTTGTTAATTACGACTTTCCAGGCTTCTGTAAACCGCGCGTGCGAAGACGAGTGCCTTGTGTCAGATCAAATTGGCTGGATATTGTATCAGCACAAAGGCTCCCATGCACATCGCCAGCTAATTCAAAGCAATCCTGTTCCGGGGTGAAATGATATGAGGTAAATCACAGTCACGGGCGTAAGCACGGAGCCTTCATGTGCCACTGCAGGCCTCGCAGGCGCTGTCACACCTGCGCATCCGGAGCCTCTAAAACGGCTAACATGCGGAGAAAAAAAAAAAAGAAAGAAAGAAAGAAAAAAAAAAAAACGCATCAAAAGCGCAAATCATTTTTTAACGCAGATGTCTACTGTAAAAAGAAATAAAGCGGGTGCGAGAGACTCGAGCTCAGCAATGCTGCGTGCTTATGCCAGCAGAAAAGCGCTTAAACACACCCGCATGAATATGCGATATGTGTGTGAAGAACTTGACAACAAAGCCACTGTTTTCTTTCTATTCCCATCTTTTTTTTTGAAGAAGAAGAAGGGGTAGAGAAGCCACAGTACGTTAACAACAGGGGATACCAGACGCAGCAGTGAGGCTCCTGGAATGCTGCTAAGAAGTGTTTGCTAAGGATATTAGGACAGCATAGGAAGAACGAAGGGAAGGAAGGCGGGGGGGGGGGGGGGGGGGGGGGGGGGGGGGGGGGGGGGGGGGGGGGGGGGGGGGGGGGGTGGGGGTGGGGGGGGGGGCTTCGAGAAGTGAAGTAGCTCGAGATTGATCTAGAAATGCATTCGTTTGGACCTGTGCCATATCATTTTGGTCTTAATACTTCCATAATCATAAACACTATTTTATATTCATCCCGTGAATATCAGTCTGCTCATACTCACCATCCTAGCATGTGTGGGCCAAAAAGATCATCTCTGTTAACGTTATAATATTGTTTTTGACCAGGAATACGTATGTATATATGTATGTATATACATGTATATATATATATAGCGGGGCACGGTGGCTAAGTGGTTAGTGGTTAGCACGTTCGCCTCACACCACCAGGGCCCGGGTTCCGGGTTCGATTCCCGTCTCGACCATGTGTGTGTGGAGTGTTGCATGTTCTCCTCGTGCCTCAGTGGGTTTTTCTCCGGGTTCTCCGGTTCTCCGGTTTCCTCCCGGTCCAAAAACATGCACGGTCCAAAAATTGGCCACGTTGGAAAATTGTCCCTAGTGCATGAATGTGTGTGTGTGTGAGTGTGTGTGTGTCCTGCGATGGGTTGGCATTCCATCCAGGGTGTATCCTGCCTTAATGCCCATAGACGCCTGAGATAGGCACAGACTCCCCGTGACCCGAGAGAAGATCGGATATAGCGGGTAGAAGATTAGAAGGTTGAATGAATGAATGAATGAATGAATATATATATATATATATAATATATATAATAATATATATATATATATATATATATATATATATATATATATATATATATATATATATATATATATATATATATATATATATATATATATATATATATATATATATATATATATAATACACGCCACTGTATAAGGAGACATTCCATCCAGGGTGTATCCTGCCTTAATGCCCATAGACGCCTGGGATAGGCACAGGTTCCCCCGTGACCCGAGGGAAGATCGGATAAAGCGGTTGAAGATGAATGAATGAATGAATGAATGAATGAATGTATAGGGAGACTCGGGAGATCAGCACGGATAACGACTATTATTTAAAACACATATCATTTTTAATGATCGCAGAAAGAAAGACACCTTTTTTTTTACTTTCTAAATGTTAACCGCATTGTTTTCTTTAGGTTCTAGGTCACTTGGAATCCCCTGCATTAGATACTGTGCTTTTGTCATAGGGTTCTTGTTAGGATCCTCTCTAGAAAAACAGTTTTCTATCAAATGAGCTTTCAAATGCTTAAGAGTTGCGTATATTCCCAGTGTTGGGGAGAAACTAATTACGGTGTAAAGTAATTTTATTACAAAATGATTGTAACAGTAATTTGTTACAGTTACTGAGATATAATGTGTAATTAACTTTTAGGGGGCGTGGGACCCCAGGGAATAGGCTTTTCTGCCCTACTACAATAAAGTACAATTGCACATCCACTACAGTAGGTGGCAGTGGCGCTCTCAGTCTCGGAGTATGCACAGGGAGTAAGAACATGACGACACGTACGCATGTCACAGCAATCCACCCCCTCCCCCCCCCCCCCCCCAACACTCTCATTCTGATGCAGTTTAATTTCGAAAAATATAACCTAATTTTTTTTCTATAGTTTGAGAATTTTTTCCTTAGAATGTTAACTTAAAAGTGCCACCTAGTGGACAAATAAAAGTAATCAAATGTAATCAAAGGTAATCCTTTTAAAAAGTAAAAGAAAAGTTACATTGTTTATTACATTTTGAATAGGGTCATTTGCCATCTGTTATCTATTACATTCATTCATTCATTCATTCATTCATCTTCTACCGCTTTATCCGATCTTCCCTCGGGTCACGGGGATCCTGTGCCTATCTCAGGCGTCTATGGGCATTAAGGCAGGATACACCCTGGATGGAATTCAGGAACTCAGGAACACGCCCTGGAACTCATCGCAGGGCACAGACACACACACACACACATATTCATACACTAGGGATAATTTTCCAAGGTGCCAATCAACCTACCGTGCATGTTTTTGGACCGGGGAGGAAACCGGAGAACCCGGAGAAAAACCTCCCTTGAGGCACGGGGAGAAGAGAACATGCAAACTCTACACACACATGGCCGAGACGGGAATCGAACCCGGACCCTGGAGGTGTGAGGCGAATGTGCTACCCACTAAACCATCGTGCCCCTAAGTGAAGATATATATATATATATATATATATATATATATATATATATATATATATATATATATATATATATATATATATATATATATATATATATATACTTTTACTCTAGATCACATACCTTTAATAAGACTGAATAGGAACCATGTGTGTAGTTTAATGTACCACCTGAACATGTATTTGTTTCAGGATGTTTGATGGATGTGTGATATCACAATAGCAATCGCTCTTCCCCAAGCGATGCTAACGCTACATCAGCAGCCATTAGCCACCCATCATGCGCTAAAAGCTAATCTCTTATTATGTTTTTCGATTATTCGAGAGTGCAGGTTTAAATGAGAAGGAGGAGATAATGAAATTAACGCCTGATCTTGTAGCAAGCCTCTATGGCATGGCAATCAGATCTTCTCCCAGTCTTGAAAAATGTATGCTAATCGTATGCATCCATCATGCATTATTACCATTACGGAAACATAAAACAGAGTTTTCTCGAACAATTAGACTTAAAACGGCGCATATTTATTAATCCAGGGGAAAAGCAAAGCAGGCGTGCTTTTTGGAAATGAAAGTGGTGGAAATGAAAAGCTTGAACTCTTGCCACACAAGGAGAGAAGGAAAACGTGACAGCGGTGTTTTGTCTCTGAAAGGGTGCAGACGGCTGCTTTGGACATAAGGAAAACAATTTTAACGTGGAAAATGGTGAACGTAAAACAGATAAAACAAATAATAATAATAATAATAATAATAATAATAATAATAAGGCAAGGCAAAAAAATACAATATATCTATATATTCATTTATTCGTCTTCATCAACCCCTTTCTACCGCTTTATCCGATCTTCCCTCGGGTCACCGGGAGTCTGTGCCTATCTCAGGCGTCTATGGGCATTAAGGCAGGGTATACACCCTGGATGGAATGCCAACCCATCGCAGGGCACACACATACACACACTCACATTCACACACCACATTTATACACTAAGGACAATTTTCCAAGGGTCCAGTCAACCTACTGTGCATGCTTTTTGAACCCTTGTGGGTGAGTGGGGGGGTTGGCGGGGACGATAGAACCCGGAGAAAAACCCCAGAGGGATGCAAACTCCACCCCAGATTTATATATATATATATATATATATATATATATATATATATATATATATATATATATATATATATATATATACAGTGGCTTCCTACTGTGGGTAGATACAGTAGATAGACAGTTTAACTAGATAGACAGATTGACATTCCAAGCAGTCATTCCAAAATAGCTAGCTAGTCTGTCTGGTTTTCTTTTTCCTTTTTTGTCTACATATAAAAGTATAAACCACCTGTTTCCTGTTTGTAGAATATTATTAGGCAGCAAGTGAACATTTTGTTCAGGATTTGAGCGAGTGATGGCTAGACGTCTGGCTCAGAGCATGGTGGGGTGTGTCCCGGTCTGCAATGGTCACTATTTATCAAAAATGCCCCAAGGATGAAACAGTCGTGAACCCGGTTACAGGAGTAACCATGAGTGGCCAAAACTGATTGGTGCATTGTGGGGTTGTGCAGACTGGCCCATGTGGTGAGCTCCTGTACCTCAAACTGCTGGTAAAGGTAACGCTGTTCGACGGATCAGGACTGATCAACACAATATTAGGAAAGTGATGGTAATGTTATGCCTGAATTGCTGACCATAAAACCAGTTTGGTGTAAATTCCCATTCAATCTATGGTTTTCCAGGCGTCTAGTGCATAATACATTACACGGCAATCACGGCAGACGCTTTTTTCCAATGTGACTTACAACTGAGGGTTAAGGGCCTTACTCAAGGGCTCACTGGATAATATACTGGATAATAGAATTGGGAGATGAGATCGTCATTATCGATTAATTCAAGTTGATGGTTTATGCCAATGTTGAAAAAAAGCGAATACGATTGGTTTGGCACAGCGAGCTTCCGTAGTTCTCTGCCACCCGCCCTCTGCATAACACTCGTGAATACGAAATACAACAAACCGGCGCGGCTCTGACGTATCCGAAGAGCTCGTTTGCAAGAGGGGGCGGGGTTTTATCAGTCGTACGAAAATGCTTCGGGGTTGTAATTTCAGACGTTCAATAAACCAAAGCCCCGCTGTAACATTTCTCTAAAGCTTGTGGCGACTAAAGGAAGCAGCACGACTCCTTTTTTCCTAACATAAGCACGTTGTTGAATGGGGAGGGGTGTGTGTGTGTGTGTGTGTGTGTGTGTGTGTGTGTGTGTGTGTGCGTGTGTGTGTGTGTGTGGCGCTGCGGGGTCAACGTGACATCGACAAACCCCAAAACACCCACTACAAACAGATACAAATAGCATGTACACCCCCCCCCCTATTGTAACCAAATGTTTAATTTATACAACGTTCATATTACATTTACATTTATGACGCTCTTATCCAGAGCGACTTACAACTGAGAAATTGAGGGTTAAGGGCCTCGCTCAAGGGCCCACTAGTGGCAGCTTGGTGGTGGGGTTTAAACCCCTGATCTTCTGGTCCAGATGTCAACACCTTAACCACTGGGCTACCACCTCCCTATATATCATATCAAACATCCCATAATCCAGTTTTCCTTATAAACAAACAAAAAAAAAGAGTATTAACATTTTTACAATTTTATGTGTGTGTGTGTGTGTGTGTGTGTGTGTGTGTGTGTGTGTGTGTGTGTGTGTGTGTGTGTCTTTGTAATGTAATTAAAGCTCGGTGTCAGACTGCATCTTGTTGTATTGATGTCAATTCCAGGTCCTTATGAAATGTTTATCTAATAATTAAGCTGAATTAGATCGTATGTTTTTTTTTTTTTTTTTTTTTTTTTTTCCAACCATCCAAAGGCGTGAATCCTGACATATTGTAACTGATGAGCGAGGGATAGGCACCTCCTCTCCACCTCCTCTCCCGTCCCCTAGTCTCTTTTCTCTCTCTCCCATCCGTCAGCAGTGGAGGTTTTCCCCCAGGACACGCCCCCACCTCCGTCCCCATAATGGCTGTTTGATGGGCCTCATAAAAGGAGTCAATGTATCGACGGGGGCCCCTTTGAGGACAAACCTAATTTGTATGTGGATCAATCCACTCAATTCATAGGAAGTGACCATAAGGACGCGGGACGCGGCGCCCCCTGCGATAGCGTCACACCTGTGACCTCACGGGCCGGCGAGCAGTCTGACAGACACGATCTGTTTTCATGATAGCGTGATGCATTTTTATTAAATAATCCAATCGGGTTCGAATGAGATTACGGCGGCGGAGATCGACTCGAGCAGTCTATTAGGTGTCTGAGGCGCGCAGGAATGCTTCATCATCCTCGTGTTCTGGACGACGCATTTGCATCTCGGGAACATTAATATTTTCGTGCAGACGGTGACATTTAAAATGAAAAGGACAAGATCATTGTGGCGGGGAACATACAAAACGATTAGAGTGGGTTTCAAGATTAAATGTTAGGGAAAATATAGGAGCGACTCGCACCTTCCATCGCAGCCGGCACGCTTATTTTTTAAATAAAGAAAGCGGAAAAATTAGGATGAAATTGT
>JACRUU010000003.1:520745-528245 GCA_030449085.1 Kryptopterus vitreolus
TTGAAATAATTGAAATTTCTGTCCCTCAGTAAACGCCGATTTGGGATACAGTGCACTCTAGTGGCGGGATGCCGTCACTTCGTGAGTAACGTAGTCGCATGCATTGTGGGAGATGTAGTTTTCTGTCAATACACGCCTTAAAGCCTTATTTTAAGACACAGATATACGACTTTTAAGCTCTTTTGGGCCACATCAAAATTATGGGCCACAGAAATATATCCGTTCATCGTATTATTCTTTACCTTTCTACAATCATATGGGAAACAAATGACGTCCTGCCCCTGAGGTACACTCTGCTGAAGGAACAGCCAAACATGTGATGTGTCCGAAGGTTTTTGGACGTTTCCGGGACCCTGCGTTTCATTTTATTTCTTCCCCCCAAAAAATTAAACTTGGTACATCAAACCCAAAACTTCACAAAGGATAACTTTTGAGATAATTCATATTGTACTCCAAAAAAAAAAATAAAAAAAAGAACCACTCCATCAACAACAAAAGCCCAGAAAGGCATAAATAAATGAACAGATATGCCTTTTATATATATTGTTTTTCATCTGGTGTCAAATAGATTTCTAGCGTACAGATAAAAGCCGTGATGGGGTAATTACACGCACCGTTAGGACTTTTCTCTGGTTTCATTTACATCTCTGACAGGTGCATTTGGTCAGATACACTCTTTATCTGCGTGGCGCGTGTGTGTATATACGGCTCGCATTTCTTTTATCTCCATCATTAGGAATCACTGCTGAATTCTCATTGCTTTTATTTTGAGGCCGTTATAGATTTTTTTGTATATATAAAAAGATGTCATGACAATTGGTTAAAATTATTTTTACATCCAGACTTAAAAAAAAAAAAAAAAACAGAAATCACAGGATTAAAGATCACACGAAAACATGAGGTTTTTGTTTTTTGATCGCTTGATACGAATGAACCAGTCATTTCAAGTTTCAAGTTTTGCAAAAATCTAGATCCAGTTAAAGTCATTCCTTCATTCGTTCATCTTCTACCGCTTTATCCGATCTTCCCTCGGGTCACGGGGAGTCTGTGCCTATCTCAGGCGTCTATGGGCATTAAGGCAGGATACACCCTGGATGTAATGCCAACCCATCGTAGGACACACACACACACACACACACACACATTCGTACACTAGGGACAATTTTCCAAGGTGCCAATCAACATACCGTGCATGTTTTTGGACCGGGGAGGAAACCGGAGAACCCCGAGAAAAACCCCCTGAGGCACGGGGGGAACAGATCCAGTTAAAGTCTGTTTTTAAATATGGATTGCCTCTAATTCATTTTATATTTGGGTACGGAATTGTATCGGAAGCCATTTTCTGTTTACATTACGTTACATTTTGGATTTTGCATTACATGAATGGTATTGGAGGATCTGAAATCAATCAATGGGATGAATTTTAATTCTAAAAAGCCAGGTATTTCACTCCTACACCAGTACCTGACTCCAGTACTAACACCCTCACTAATGAACGAGCACCAATCTCCATAGTCGCACACTAAAACCTGGTGGAACGTCTTCCGGAAAGAATGGCGATTAAAATAAAAGGAAATGGGGATCGGAATAGGACAATGGCATTCCATCCAGGGTGTATCCTGCCTTAATGCCCATAGACGCCTGAGATAGACACAGACTCCCCGTGACCCGAGAGAAGATCGGATATAGCCATAGAAAATGAATGAATGAATGAAGAATAATAATGACTCTAATAATTATACCTCCAAGGGACACGGTGGCTTAGCTGTTAGCCCATTCGCCTCACACCTCCAGGGTCCGGGTTCGATTCCCGGCATATGTGTGTGCGTGGAGTTTGCATGTTCTCCCCGTGCCTCAGGGTTTTTTTTTTTCTCCGGGTTATCTGGTTTCCTCCAGGTTCCAAAAACATGCATGGTAGGTTGATTGGCACCTTGGAAAATTGGCCCTAGTGTATGAATGTGTGTGTGTGTGTGTGCCCTGTGATGGGTTGGCATTCCATCCAGGGTGTATCCTGCCTTAATGCCCATAGACGCCTGAGATAGACACAGACTCCCCGTGACCCGAGGGAAGATCGGATGAATGAATGAATGAATGAATTTTATCATCAATGATGCATTTTTAAGAATCACTTAACACTGAGACGCTGAGCATGTCTGGACACGAATCCCAGCCTGAATCCAGGAACTCTCCACGGACTCTCTGAGAGATATGGATCACCTGAGCTCTCGCCAAACATCTCTCATCTCTCATCCCGGCGGAGACAGGGCTGAATGCTGCAGAATGAGCCGGGGAGATGCGGAGAACAGCGGGTGAGCCGAGTTAAACAGGGCTAACTCCGCCACAGCCCTGAGGGTTTTTTTTTTTTTTGCGGCGAGCCGAGGTCGCCAGCCATGAATCACCCGTCGGGAAATTATGCCCACAACATTTAATAGACCCAATCTCTACCTGCGTCACTTCCAGAGCACGTG
This sequence comes from Kryptopterus vitreolus, assembly GCA_030449085.1. NCBI lineage: Eukaryota > Metazoa > Chordata > Actinopteri > Siluriformes > Siluridae > Kryptopterus > Kryptopterus vitreolus. Next base: position 523,214 of record JACRUU010000003.1, read on the forward strand.
ATCATTCATCTCGGACCTGGGCGACGCCCCTCCTTCCCGCAGCGCCCCGGCGCAATTGAATCAGGCGCCGGGTCTTCTTAAGGAAATTAAGTCACAGCCTGCCAGTGGCCACTTAATGAGAGAGCGGCCCTGGGACATTGACGAATAGCAGCGTGACACTCGGACGCCGTAATATCTGCGCTGGGTCGCCGCGGCGATTCTTCAACCTCCCACCTCCCTGCCAAGCGCACCCCTTCTACCATACACACCTTCTCCCAGGAGACACATATCACTTTCCCTACATGGTTATTACCTCTTATTTGAACATAGATTCACCTCCACGATGACAGCTAATAACAGAGATTGTCGTTCAGCAGCCGTATTTTTTACATATGCCTCCTGATAATGACAGTCATTACGCGCCACGGGCTCGGCAGGTGCTTGCACGTGTTTCGAACCCCGGCCCGTGATAAAAAAAAAGAAAAGAAAAGGGGTTGGGGGAGTCGTCGTGCCGAAATGATTTAATAATGCAAGACGGTGGGAAAAGCAACTCACCCGCTCACATTTCAGACGGATACGACAGGCCTCCTTCATAACCTTCATAACGCACCGGATCAGACGGATTTCATCGAAATGTGTCCATAAATGGCATTACTTTATTTATTTAATTTTTTTGGGGGGGAAACCAATTTAGCATATCCATTATTAATCCAAAAAAGATATTCTGATTTCATTCGTAAATTGTCTGTTATTACGCTTTCACTCATATTCACACTTGGACTCTAATGAACTGACATTGTTCTTTACTGACTGGAAAAAGTCAAGCTGAGCGTATATATATATATATATATATATATATATATATATATATATATTTTTTTTTTTACCCATATATTTTTATTTTTTTTCCCATATATATTATTTTCCATATATATATATATATATATATATATATATATATATATATATATATATATATATATATATAATATTATTCTTTCTCAGTTAAGTAACTTTTTTATATTTTTATTTTATATTATTCCTATTAATAGTCTTGTTTTTAAGGTCAGGTCAGTTGTCTAAGCATTTCACTGCATATCGTACTCTGTATGACTGTGTATGTGACAAATAAAATTTAGAATTTGATATATATATATATATATATATATATATATATATCTATACATATATATATATATATATATATCATATATATATACCTGTCAATATAATTGCACAATAATCACACACTTCCAATGTACCAAAAAAGCGAAACTCCCAATTAATTCTAATAGATGTTATTGATTATTTAATATTTATTTTACTCTGGAAATTATTCTTTTAATGAATTAATTTCTTGTTCATTTCAATGTTACTTTGTTCAGCGCTTGCTTTAAGTGTAAAATATGGGACGTGGCTCCTTTAAGAATTGTGATCCGGTTGCTTTTCTATATAAACTGGTGATACGGTGTTTAGGTTATACGGAAGCGCATTGCATTCACAAAAAACGATAAAATGCGCTTTATTGTGAAATACGGATTTGGGAATGCGATGCGCTTGCGTAAGGTTCCATACGGTAATATACGCTGATACAGTGAGGAGATCGTACCTGTTGTAAATGCGCAGCTAGTAGGTGTAATTGAGGGAAATTTAGTAAGCGTGAGTGGATGCGCTGAAGTTTCTTTATTCATGCATTATTTTTTGCTCTTTGTTGTCGTTCGTTCGCCATCATAACGCAGAATGAAGGAGCAGATCACTCTCATAGTAATGCATACTGCATTATAACACGTTAATAACATTAGTGCCACATTCCGGAAAGATTTGATTAGAGATATTTTTTCTCATTCAATAACAAAACTCAGGTACTTCTGGGCAGGTCAGGGATACAGTCAGCATTCCACTTAATCCCAATTCGGGTTAATGTCAGAACTCATTTACATGAATGGCCTTTGGGAGACTGCCTTATCCAGAGCTACTTACAACTGAGAGATTAAGGTTTAAGGGCCTTTCTCAAGGGTCAACTAGTGGTTGGGATTTTAAGTGTTTCATTTGTTTTTCATGTTTTAGTTTTATAATGTGTTTCATGTATTTTTATTTGTAATTTTTTTTTTTTTTTAGAAATTTAGAAAACTTTTTCGTTGCGTGGGAGGATTTGGATAAAGTGCATCTCCCACACGCCCCGGCGGTGAGCCTTGTTGTTCTAATTCCGTTCACACGTCGAGTTCAACTTTGACAACTTCCATGTCAGAACAGACCAGTTGCTTTACTATGACTCGGACCACCACTAGCTAAGCCCTACTATCAATATCCATGACTGGAATCAATGACAGGTACACCGAGAGATGATCAGAGCGGAATGGAGAAGCAGCCGGTGGATTGGCAGCATGGCTGAACTCTGTTTAATAACGCAGTAGGGCAGACAGATGGACTTGCATTGAGTCAGATTTAGTGGTGGTCTTGACACCGCGGTGGTTTTGGAAAAAGATCAGTGGGCGAGCAGCGGAGGACCCTGTCTTACCCATCGCTGGCTTTCCCCGACTGAATTGCACTCGCTATGAATTATTGACCCTGTAGTCTGGACCTTGCTCATTACTCGCAAAGTACCAAGCCCGGGTTTTGTGGATGCTGAGAGTGAACTATGGATGGCTGACCACACCAAAGTACTCCATCTTTAATAACATGAGCAAACCTTAGGCTTAGAGTTTCATCAGGCAAGCCATCAGGCAGGACGTTCCCGTTTCAAAACCAGTTGGGAAACTCCGGCAGGCGCGATCCAGGAAGTAGCGTGGAAGTTCTACCTGGGTTGAAGATATGGCAGAAAAACATCTGCATCCGAGCTGGATCTAATATTATCCAGTGTTTTTTTTTCTATTACTCTATTCGACGGCAATTAACGGTATAGCAGAATATAGCTTTCCTCATTAGCATTGTAGATTTAACGATATAGCTGTCATTCTGCTAGTGCAAATATATATATATTAAAAAAAAAATATATATATATATATCTATTTTTTTTTTTTTTTTCTTTTTTCTATTCCAAGTGATAACTATACAGGTAACATTTCAAAGTAAAATTGTCAAATTCAAATTGTTATTAGTCACATACACAGTCATACACAGTACGATATGCAGTGAAATGCTTAGGCAACTGCCCTGACCTTAAAACAAGACTATTAACACAAAAAAAATAAAATAATTAATAAAAAAATAAAATATAAGATATAAAATAAAGACTAGAAACAAAAGAAATCTGTCTGTACAATAAGGGAACGGAATGTCCAGGTTTGTGCAGATGTGCAGTAGAGTGGCATTTAAAGTGGCTTGTGTGCGTAATTAAGTGTATTGTGTGTATTATGTCCATGAGTGAGCAGTGACCAAGAGTGACCACTGGTATGGCGAATGTCCAGAGTGAGTGCAAGATGTGCCGATGTGCAAAATGGATCAGTACTGTGTGGTGTACTGATTGAGAGACCGTATTGCCTGCGGGTAGAAGCTCCTCCTCGGTCTCTCTGTATTGGCCTTGAGGGAGCGGAAGCGCTTTCCAGACCGCAACAGAGAGAACAGTCCATTGCTGGGGTGGCTGAGGTCCTTCATGATTTTCCTGGCCTTGGTCCAGCACCGCTTGCTGTAGATCGAGTGCAGGTCAGGGAGCTCAGTTCGGATGATGCGCTCAGCTGAACGCACCGCCCTCGGTAGGGCTCGTCTGTCCTGCACGGTGCTGTTCCCAAACCAGCACCGTACATTTGTACATCCGCACAAAAAATTCATTCATTCATTCATCTTCTACCGCTATATATATATAAATCCGATCTTCCCTCGGGGAGTCTGTGCCTATCTCAGGCGTCTATGTCCATTAAGGCAGGATACACCCTGGATGGAATGCCAACCCATCACAGGACACACACATACTCACATTCACACACACATTCATACACTAGGGACCATTTTCCAAGGTGCCAATCAACCTACAGTGCATGTTTCCGGAGAACCCGGAGAAAAAACCCCTGAGGCACGGGGAGAACATGCAAACTCCACACACGCATGGCCAAGACGTTAATCGAACCCGGACCCTGGCGGTGTGAGGCCAACTTGACTTGATAATAGTAAAGCCAACTTGACTTGATGAACGCAGTGTGCGTTACTATGTGAGTGATCTGCTCCTTCACTCTGAGTTGTGTTGGCGAATAAATGAAACCTGAACAACAAAAAAACAAACGAATAAATAAGCATTCAGCGCATCCACTCACTCGTCCTAAATTTCCCCGAATTACACCTACTAGCTGCGCATTCACAACAGGTACAATCTCCTCACTATATTAGCGTATATTAGAGTACCTTACGCAAGCGCATCGCATTCCCAAATCCGTATTATGCAATAAAGTGCATTTTTACTGAACGCAATAAAGCGCTTCCGTATAACCTAAACACCGTATCACCAGTTTATATGGAAAAGCAACCGGAACACAATTCTTAAAGGAGCCACGTCCCATATTTTACACTTCAAACCACCGCTAAACAAGACAACAAATTGACAAAAAAGGGCAAATGAATAAAGAAACTTCAGTACATCCACTCACGCCTCCTAAATATCCCAGAATTACACCTACTAGCTTTTTAATTTTAATTTAATAATACAGATTGTTTTGTGCTCATTCAAAAGTGTTAGTAAAAACAGGAAATGATGTCGGGTGAGGAGGCCTGGGGTGCAATTCATTCCAAAGGATTGAACCCAGTGATATTCCTATAAAAGTAGGATTTCTTTGGTTGCCAAGTTCACCTCTCTCTCTCTCTCTCTCTCTTCTTTTCCTCCTCAGCTTGTTCTTTTCCACTCATAAAAGAACTAAATGTCAATCAGATGGAGCATCAGAACGGCAGGAAACTGGAGGAAATGGCAAATTTCTATTGTTTTGTTCTACCTTAAGGGACTTTGTGTGACATTTCTGTGCTATCTGCAAGAAATTTGAGATTCAGGGTTGGGTGAATGAAATTCCATCATAGGCCGGGAAGTTTGGAAAATAAAATCAACAACAACAACAACAACAACAAAAAAACA
>JACRUU010000003.1:533245-540745 GCA_030449085.1 Kryptopterus vitreolus
CTATTATATACAAAATCTATGGAATATTTTTATTATATATATATATATATATATATATATATATATATATATATATATATATATATATATAGATATTATATATACAATAAGATATCCATAGATATTCTCCCCTTTGTATATACTTAGTTAATTTATCTATATTATATAGATATAGACATAGGGATAAAATATGATAAATATATAATTATATATAGATATATATATATATATATATATTATAGTATATATATAGATATATATATATATATTATATATATATATCTATATATATATATATATATATATATATATATATATAAATCTCTCTGAACCATCAGCACCTGACCAATCAGAATTTAGGACTCTTCATCACTGCGGAGCAAGACATGGAATCCTCCACACATGTGCCGTTCACACATTAATTATCGAACGGCATTCTTGCGTTGCGGCGGATCACACAAATTCAGCGCAACACACACATTTCCTCCTCACTAAAGCGCATCCTACTCCATCTTATTTCCAGCCAGATAGAGTGAGACAGAGGCTTTGAGTGTGTGGAACAGAGGGAAGATGAGCAGCTGCGTCTGCGCTACTGTCCCGGAGGCCTTCGTTGAGGCCTGGCTTTAGCATGAACGGGACCTGTGATCCTCTCCACCGGGAGCCTCATCATGCCCCATGGCTAGTTCTCTTTTATTCTCCGCTAGCCCCGGCTAGGCTAGCATGGTGTCAGATGAGGAGGCGTCCGCTTCAAAAATGTACTACAGCGCTTTTAACGTCGACTTCTGCATCCACGGTCTGAGATAAACACGGCTGGAGCGAGTCTGTCTGCATGAGGAGATCTAAATGTGAGCTAAAACACTGTCAGTCTATTTATGAAGACGCTTGAGTTTGTGTTTAAGGTGGATTTCAATTGTTTCGTCGCAATTATCACTTGTTAGACAGATTATTTGTTTATTTTAGATTATTTGTTTATTTTAGTGGCCTTGTAGCTCCAAGTTCTGATATAGTCTTGGTTATGTCTCATGTGTTCATGAGAGAGAGAGAGAGAGAGAGAGAGAGAGGGAAAGAAAGAAAGGCTGTAGTTAATTAACAGGTTAAGAATGTATTTCAATAATAAAAATATATATTTTTAATAGATTCATAAAAAGCTAAATACAGAAAATATGCCTGAGAAAGATAGAAAGAAAGAAATATAGAACCTCTGTATACATTGTTAAATCCATTTGAGAAAATATACAAATAAAAAAAAAACAATTAATATAAATATATAGTTGAGAACATGAAAGAAAGAAAGAAAGAAAGAAAATTATGATTAAATATATTTGACCAATGGTGTTTAAAATATAGTGATGCATTTTAAGAAAGAAAGAAATAAAGGAAGGAAGGAAGGAAGAAACAGAATGTCTGTTAACATAGTTAATACAACAGAATGGGTCAATAAGAATGTATTTCAATGATAAAAATATAGTTTTACATAGTTTTTGAAAGCTAAATACAGAAATTTGCCTGAGGAAAAGAAAGAAAGCAAGAAAGAAGCAATCTCTATAGACACTGTTAGTACGATTTGGAAAAAAAATATACAAATTCACACAAAACTAAACATAAATATATATTTGAGAATGCAAAAGAAAGAAAGAAAGAAAGAAAGAAAGAAAGAAAATGTCTGTATTGAAAGCAATATAATGTTATAAACATGCTTAAAGAAAGAAAGAAAGAAAGAAAGAAAAGATTAAGAAAGAAAAGAAGAGAAAGAAATAGTGATGCATTTATAAGTTTAAAGAAAGAAATAAAGAAGAAAAGAAAGAAAAAAAAGAAAGGAAAGAAAATGTCTGTTCAACATAATGTTAATAAAAACAGAAATCAAAAGAAGAAAGAAAGAAAGAAGGAAAGAAGCTAAATAAAATGTCTGCTGGCAATCTAAAAGAAGAAGAAAAGAAGAACGAAAAGCAAGAATAAAGAAGAAAATGTTAAGCTTAGATTGAAAGAAATATACATTGAACAAAACAAAAGCTATAGAAGAAAAGAAAGAAAGAAAGAAAGAAAGAAAGAAAGAAAAAAGAAGAAAGAAAGAAAGAAAGAAAATGTCTGTATTGAAAGCAATATAATGTTATAAACATGCTTAAAGAAAGAAAGAAAGAAAGAAAGAAAGAAAGAAAGAAAGAAAGAAAGAAAATGCTTAAGAAAGAAAGAAAGAAAGAAAGAAAGACAGAAAGAAAGACAGAAGAAAGAAATGTCTGTATTGAATGCAATATAATGATATAAACATGCTAATGAAAGAAAGAAAGAAAGAAAGAAAGAAAGAAAGAAAGAAAGAAAGAAAAATTATGATAAATATATTTGAGCAATGGAGTATAAAATATAGTGATGCAATTTAAGAAAGAAAGAAAGGAAGGAAGAAAGAAACACAGAATGTCTGTAGTTAATGCAAGAGATTAAGAGTAAATGAGCAGTGATAAGAATATGCATGTGGGATGTGTAGAATATGATCGTTTGCATATGTAAACATAGTCATATGTAAACGGTGAGGTAATATATTAATATAGTGAGCACTGATAGGTATATATACCATATATAGAATATAACTGATAATTTCATATATATATATATATATAATATATATATATATATATCTATATATATATAGCTATATATATATATATATAATATATATATTCTATACTGATATATATTCTATATGCAAGGAACTGTTGGGCACTTACTAAACAGTAATTCTTGGTCGAAATTACTATGGTGTAAAAATACACATGCTTATTATTATTAAGCTGTATATTGAAAATATACAGAAGCGTGTAAAAGTATAGTACTCGTCCTGATAAACCCCTACTCTGATAAAAGTCTACCGGGGTTTGCGTCTGCATAAACCAATAGACCATTAGACAGACTAACTCACAACGTCTTGTATTCCACGCTCGGTCCGGTAGCTACATCCACTGCGGGTGTAAAATACACCCGGCTGTGTGGGTTTGATGAGCTGGTTAAAAAGGGGCTGGTGATGGAGAACCATGACTGACAGTGTGCTAAGCACAGAGGCTCCTCCACTGAGCGCTCAGGAGCAAGAGGAAGACACCGGGGGATGGTAGGAGATGGAAGGATGGAGGGATGAAGGAAGCAGAAGAAAGGTGTGTGCTCGCTCCCCAGCAGACCCGCCCCCCCCCCCCCCCCACCCCCTGAACCAACACCTACCCCCCCCCCCCCATCCCTTGCTTGCTAACTCCCCCTGTCTATTGGTGGAAAGGGCAGCATGTCCGCACTCGCACTCGGATCTCTCCCAGGACGTCCGAGGAAGCGTGCCAATTACTGCCAATTGTGGACCTCGTCACTGAGATGTGGACAGACCTCTGCATGGAATATGACGAGGACGTTAAGAGGATCTCGGCTTGCGTTTAGAAAGAAGAGAAATGGATAGAAAAAAAACACACACACACAAAAAAAAGCTCGACAGCATTTATTCACTGAATAACAAAAAAAGTGCTGCTTTGGCTTGTTAAATATTATATAACAAAATATTATATAATATATAACATTTTGTAATTGGTATACACAGTGAGTCAACGAGGGCTGCATTAGATCCGAACAACAACAACAATAACAACAACAACAGATACAGATGGAGGTCTGGGGAGGTAGTAGCTCAGTGGTTAAGGCACTGGGTTCTGGACTGGAAGGTTGCAAGTTCAAATCCCCAAACTGCCACTAGGGGGCTCTTGAGCAAGGCTCTTAACCCTCAGCTGCAGAGGTGGTGGTAGACATTACATGGTTATTGCATTCGTTTGCTACGCTCTGCGTTCGTTAAGCTATATCTCTAGCTAGCAGGATTTTTGAATCCGAACAAATTTTACTTAATGGACAGGTTTGTTCGTATCGGCGGAAATGTTTGTTCGTAAAGTGCGTATTATTAATATCAATATTATAAAACATTAGAGGCAAGAGGAGGTTAATGCTGGGAGGTGGTAGCTCACTGGTTAAGGCATTGGACTCTGGAATTGAAGATCCAGGTTCAAATCCCACCACCACCAAGCTGCCACTAGGGGGCCCTTGAGCAAGGCTCTTAACCCTCAGCTGCCCTGGAAAAGGGTGTGTGCCAAAAAAATGCCCTTAAAAGGGGTGAAAAAAATCATTCATTGAAGTATGTGTAATGCTTTTTAATCGTGTTGGCAAAAGTCTTCGCAGCGAGAGCGGGAAGAAAAAGGAATCAAAAGAACCATGGTAATTTTATAGCGCTAAATTATTCAGCACACATTAATAACAATCCACGCGCGATGGTAGGCACTAAAGGAGGCTCTTCTAGGAGTGATGAACTTTAGTTATAAGGAAAGCAATGTATCTCCATAGCCACGCGTTTGCTTTCTTTAAGTGCGATGATATATCGTTTAGAAAAAAAAATAACAAAGGAAATTCGACATCAGTAATGACGACCTCGAGAAACGTACGTGGTGCAACATAATCTTAGCAATAAAGAGATTTCCAATAGTCATTTAATAGTTAAATAAAGAGATCTACGTTGGAGCCAGAGGAGTTCTGGGGTTCGGATGGAGGTCATGTTAATGAATGTAAAAGATTCCATATGCATTCATGCATTTAGGTCAGAGTCATCAAACGCCTATCCCAGAAATACCCTGAATATGTTGCCAGTCATTTTACTAGAAGTTTATGGGAAGAAACCGGAGAACCATCAAAAAAAAAAAAACACAGGGAAAGATCTGAAACTCATGTAAACTTTCTATATGACCTTTCTATAAGAGTCACCAAGCTGAATCATACAAAGGTCAACCAGTTTGACTCACTCCTTTGAAATTAGCCTTTATTTATATTATTATTATTATTATTAATGATTAATGATACTCATTTAAGACACTGATGACTTCTCACAAGAATGATCAACAATTCATTCATTCATTCATTCATCTTCTACCGCTTTATCCGATCTTCCCTCGGGTCACGAGGAGCCTGTGCCTATCTCAGGCGTCTATGGCCATTAAGGCAGGATACACCTTGGATGGAATGCCAACCCATCGCAGGACACACACTCACACATTCATACACTATGGACAATTTTCCAAGGTGCCAATCAACCTACATTGCATGTTTTTGGACCGGGGAGGAAACCGGAGAACCCGGAGAAAAACCCCCTGAGGCACGGGGGAGAACATGATCAACAATGGGTTTTAGATGCGTATCACTGATGACTTGTGCAATGTGTAGAACAGGACTGAGAGATACTCGTGTGGTCCTCGGGGTCGACCTGGTACCTGCGGGTAGAGACCTGCACAGGGCGGATTTTTCCGTCCCGCCCGCTCCCGCAAAAACGATATGTTAGTTTGTCCCACTCCTTCACCCATTCATACATAAATGTGTTATTTAAGTTGCTCCCAACCTTGTGCTTGTGTTTATTGATTGGCACCTTGGAAAATTGTCCCTAGTGTATGTGTGTGTGTGTGTGTGTGTGTGTGTGTGTGTGTGTGTGTGTGTGCCTTGCAATGGGTTGGCATTCTGTATAGCTAGCGGATTTTTTAATCCAAACAAATTTTACTTAATGGACAGGATTATTCGTCTCATGCCAAAATGTTTATTTGTAGAGTTTGTATTATTAATATCAATATTATAAAACATTAGATGCAAGTGCAGATGAATGCTGGGAAGTGGTAGCTCAGTGGTTAAGGCATTGGACTCTGGACTAGAAGATCAAGGTTTGAATCCCACCACCACCACCAAGCTGCCACTACTGGGCCCTTGAGCAAGTCCCTTTACCTTCAAATGTAAATATGAATAAAAGTGTTGTTTCCTTTTCATTTTTTTCACCTTAAAGCCCCAATAATCCATTGATAAGGCAATGAACCATGTTTTACTTTATGGGATTCAGCGATGCAACATTTTAAAATGTAAAAATGTTCAATTTATGGTACTATAGCATGTTGCAGTCTTCTAATTTGCCTGCAGAAAACGTCCAAATAAGATGCGGTGAGGATTTCGTTCCAGTTACACTAAAACAATGCAGATGGTTATCTGGTTAAACTGGTTTTCTGGTCCGTCCACAAAACTCATGTTTATGGATTGTTCTTCACCTTTTCTTGAGAAGAGATGTAGAAGAAACCCGTTAAAAACTAAAAATACACAATCGTGGGATTATAAATCATTGCGTGTACATCAACCCCAGCCATAAATCAATCACTTCTCGACTTGATTATTTATAGATGACTATGATCACATGGCACGTCGCGTTTTTTTTTCTCCCCACGTTCCATCTACATGAATCCAGTTTTAACTAAGACTCTGCAATACACAGTATGGAATATATGCATGAGACTGTGGGAGATGAAATGGACTGATTCTTTCTGTGACGCGAAAGGAAGCAACAACAGCATTCCCATGGCGTCTCTCGATCGAGCCTTGTTCTGAATACCACAAAGGCACTGGTTTACTCTAAATATTTGGCAAAAGAATTCCGCAGTCAATGATCATCATAAAAGTCGTTCCCAGAAAATAAAAATCCCAATAGAAAACTTCCAAATTTGTTTACTGTTTCTATGAACAATTAATGTTATGGGACATTCATATATCATAGCAGAAGGTCTTGAAACTTTTGTATCTATCTATCTATCTATCTATCTATCTATCTATCTATCTATCTATCTATCTATCTATCTATATATATATATCTATATATATATATATATATATATATATATATATATATATATATATATATATATATATATATATATATATATATATATATATATATATATATATATTATATGTATACGCAGCACACTCATCTGTCACTCATAGATGTCACCGGAACATAATTCTTAAAGGAGCCACGTCCCATATTTTACACTTAAAACCACCACTAAACAAAGTAACATTGAAATGAACAAGAAATTGAATATTAAAAGAATCAATTTTCCAGAGTAAAAGAAATGTGAAATAATCAATAATCTTTAATTTATCAAAGGGAGAGATTTTGATGCAAATGTATATATAATTATAACATCTGTTACAGTTAGTAGAGTATTAAAAAACATGGAAAGTATTAATTTTTGGTACATTGAAATTGTGCAATTAATTGCGATTTTATATATATATATATATATATATATATATATATATATATATATATTATATATGATTTAACATATGATTTACATAGAAACCTGAACAAAGGCTCCTTCCAAGTTTAATATTCTAACACAAATCTTCACCATCTAAACACTACATTTAAGCTATACAAATCTTCCTAATGGCATAGCAACATATTCTACCGATTTATTTTATTGTAAACCCTCAATAATGTCGACTGTTTTACACGTGCATGTGCACGATACAGAAATGATTCTGATTTGAGAATTTCTCACTTCAGTATTACAAAAAAACAGTAAACATAAATATCTATATATAAATATGTCTTGTTTTATAGAAAACAGATTAAACTTCGCACACACATAATAATAATAAAAAAAAAAAAAAACACGGTTCCAT
>JACRUU010000003.1:543245-550745 GCA_030449085.1 Kryptopterus vitreolus
AAATGCTCAAGCCTTGAAAATAATAAAGTTTTCTGCGAAAAAGAAGCATACTTTAAAGAATAGAAAATAGGGAAAACTCAAATCAATATTTGGTTTGTCTTGAAAATGGTATCAGTTATTTCAAGTACATTGTTGTGTTGTTTCATGAGGAAATCAGCCGTTGGGTTTGTTTGTTTGTTTGTTTGTTTTTTCATCTTGCAGAACTTTCGCCGCTTCTTCTTTAGATTTGGGTTCCATCACTTAATGCGTTCACTCTTCAACATCCTGGAAGAAAAAGAAATCATTTAATTTAATTTGTGATAATAACCACAAACAAGACTGGTCTGAATACACACACACACACACACACACACACACACACACACACACATATGCAAAAAGAATCAATCTTCTTTGCGAACATGTGGAGACTTTAAACAAGGCATAATGTCAATCCTCAGTCCTTACCTTACACCATACATGGAAAATATATGGACCATTATTTAATAATAACTGATTATTCTCACTTATGTATTCATTTAGAGGGCACGGTGGTTTAGTGGATAGCGCGTTCGCCTCACACCGCCAGGGTCCGGGTTCGGTTCCCGTCTCGGCCATGTGTGTGTGGAGTTTGCATGTTCACCCAGTGCCTCAGGGGGTTTTTCTCCGGGTTCTCTGGTTTCCTCCCGGTCCAAAAAACATGCACGGTAGGTTGATTGACACCTTGGAAAATTGTCCCTAGTGTATGAATGTGTGTGTGAATGTGAGTGTGTGTGTGTGTCCTGTGATGGGTTAATATTCCATTCAGGGTGTATCCTGCCTTAATGCCCATAGACGCCTGAGATAGGTTCAAGGGAAGATTGGATTTAGCGGTAGAAGATAATGAATGAATGAATGTATTCATTTATAAAATTCATTTATCGTCTCCAAAAAAAACCAGCATCCCACAAAGAAACAAAGAAAAAGCAAAAGAAACCCACGTATTAAAAATGTTCTCCACTGCTCTCAGAGACTTTTGGAATGCACTATATTTGTGGTTTGTTTGGGATGATAATTGTCAGATAGTAAATTCCTCTATAATTTTATCCTGCGAAGATTTGCACCAATATTTTCAGCATTTTATGTTTTTTTTTTTTTTAATAAAGAAGTGCTGAAATTGCATTTTGGCCTTCTTAATATGTGGTGCAGAGTACAGATCTCACCACGAGGGGTATAAGTGCTTGCCAATGGCGCATTACCAATAAAACGACAAATTTGCACCATTTGCACCAAAAAGGTCCAAATTAAACACCAAAGGTATATTTTTAACTTTAAAAGTTAAAACTACATGAGAACCAACAAAAACATATCTTAAAGGGGACATTAAAGGGGTTTATATCAGAGGTGATAAGGCATTGGATTCTGGACCACTAGGTCGCTGGTTCACATCCCATCACCACTGAGAAGCCACTAGTGGGCCCTTAAGGAAGAATCTCACATGCTCATTTGGAAGTCGCTCTGGATAAGCGACCGTAAATGTTTTTTTTTTACTTACAATTTTAACGCTGAAGGTACAATACGTTTTTAAGGATCATCATATTTATCATTATATAGATAATTCCATTTCCATTTTATTCCATATTTACACCAAGAGTTTAATGTATTGGACTGTATCTTTTTTTTTTTTCCTAGTGGACACCATTTATATCTTCGGAGCATTTTATTTTCCACTTAAAACACTATTTTATATACTATTTCCTATTTCTAATGAATACTTGTCAAAGCAACCACTTATTTATTGTTTTTATTTATTGTTAATCAAAGTGTTGTTTTACATTCTCATTCAGCTTGAACTAACGGGAAATCTGAAGGGTTTGTCAGACATGTTACGAATGCAGCACATGACCCGTACTTATTCATCTGAGCGAGTGTGTTGTTAGCGTCAAGCGCCGCAGAGCGCGTCTGCATTATAATGCTAATAAAAAGCTTATAATAGAGGCTCTTGAAGTACTTGTGTTCTTTAGTGCTTGTGTGTGTGTGTGTGTGTGTGTGTTTAGGAGAGACCTAACTCCTGTCACCCAGCAGCCAAACACAATTACAGCTCCTCTAGGGGATGGAACAAGGGGACTTACCTGGAAGCTGTGCTAAACTCCCGATGCAACAGTGAAGTGTTTGAAATGTATTAGCGCTACAGAATCGGGGGCCTCGTGGCCCCAACAAATCTACTGAACAGTTCCCTTTGATCATAATGTGTGTGTTTTTTTTTTGTCTGTACTGTGTAAGTCATCATTAATAAGTTATGTATTCAAGTTAGCAGGTAAAGCGTCAGGTCTGATCTGAGCATGTGTGGTTACCCCGAACGGCGATTTTCGTCTCTGGTGGACTTATTCGATTTGTGTTTTTAAAGAAACCCGGGAGATTTTAGGTCATCGCAGTGAATTCAATTCCACCGGAAAGCCAAAAGTCTGGAAAAAGTGTTGTAAAGCTGTATTTCGGTGGATCGTAACAATGGATCCTGGGGGGGGGGGGGCACGTGTGGCATACTGCAAACTCATCTGAACCCGCACCCAGTGGAACATGATTATATTATTGTATTTTTAAAAAACTACAACTTTTGTACTATGTTTTAAATGTACGTATAAGGTGGCCATCAATACACACGTGCTTTTAGTTCTGTTCTTATGGGGACCTTCCTATTATGTAATCATTCATGTGTCTAATTAGTGATTATTTACCCTAGACTTCAATAAACAAAAGCAAATGTCTTTCAATTCTGGGGTCGGGGTTCGATTCCCGCCTCCACCATGTGTGTGTGGAGTTTGCATGTTCTCTCCGTGTGCCTCAGGGGGTTTTCTCTGGGTTCTCCAGTCCCCCCGGTCCAAAAACATGCCCGGTAGGTTGATTGGCACCTTAGAAAATTGTCCCTAGTGTATGAATGTGTGTGTGTGTGTGTATGTGTGTGTGTCCTGTGATGGGTTGGCATTCCATCCAGGGTGTATCCTTCCTTAATGCCCATAGACGCCTGAGATAGGCACAAGCTCCCCGTGACCCGAGGGAAGATCGGATAAAGGGGTAGAAGATGAATGAATGAATTTACATTTGATGCTGGGTGTGTGTGTGTGTATGTGTGTGTGGCCAGCCAAGCTTTTTATATGCAGTTTAATATGTTTACCAACTAAACTATATATATATATATAAATTAATAAGATTCACAAGGAGGTAGAGTTATATAAGCTGGGATGCTTTTTTCCCCCCAAACTTATCAGTTTACCTGAAACAGATATAGTGTAGGAATGAGATGTTATCAAAAGGTAGATCTAGTTTTGCAAGAAAGTACTTTATTTATCTACGTTTACACACCAAAATAGTTCCCTTGATATTCAAGAAGAGGGCAAAGTTCGCAGGAGCCTAATCTGGCATGTGGGGTGGGTTCAGTAATGAGTTTTTCGGGGTCCTAATCTCTCCCCTCTTGTTGAAATAGATCTTGTTGAAACGCTGCAATGTCAAACGTGTGTCGTGTCAGTGTGGCCCAGGTTCACACCGAATTTCACGTTTTGACTTCTAACTGTAAATTAAAAATAATTGTAAATTCAGTAACAGTAAAAAAATAAAAAAAAAAACCTAAAACCCAGTTTTAGAATCACCTTGAGGTTTTATAAAGTAAATGCAGATTGTCGGTAAAACATGCAACTAAAGAACGAAGGTCTGATATGAGAATTTCTGTGTAAGCGTTTTGCGTCGCGACTTCCGGAACACCTGCAAATCAGACAACCGTCATCTCGTGCTACACACGTTCTACACACATGCCCCCAAACGTGAGCAAGTTTAAATGGTTTGCTTTTGCCGTGTGATTGGATGAAGGGAGAAACGATCATTACGGCTGATGAGCTCTGACACGGTGACAGGCGAGAGCTTTTTCATTTGTCGGATCAGATGGTGACACGCTCCGTGAGAGGACGCCCCGAACGCTTTTCATTCGCGCAGAAGAAAGGCAGAAAGGAGGTCAATTAGCAGCATCCATTAGACAACGCGTGACAAGCCATAGGCCCATTCTAACACCTGGGACAGTCAGACTAATGAGAGCAGTGGTAGAGATGTTCACTCGGCAGCTGGAGACCCCGAGAGCAGACCAACAGAAACCAGTTCACACCAAAATGTTTACAGACCTTTTGTAGTACAGTACAGTATAGTATAGTACAGTATAGTACAGTATATTATGGTATAGTATAGTATAGTATAGTATATAGTATAGTTTAAGTATTCTGTAATAGTATAGTATAGTATAGTATAGTATAGTATAGTGTAGTGCTGTACAGAATAATATAATATAGTGTATTATAATACAGTATAGAATAGTACAGTACAATACAGTAATTTATAGTATACTATTGTATAGTATAATCTACTATAGTTTTGTATAATATATGCCTATACTATACTATACTATACTATACTATATTGTTCTATATGTTATACTACACTATAACATATAGTACACTATAGTATAGTATAGTATAGTATAGTATAGCATAGTATAGTATAGTACAGTACAATACAGTAAAGTATAGTACAATCTAGTATTGTTTTGTATAATATAGTGTAGTATAACATATAGTACAATACAGTATAGTATAATATAATATAGAATACAGTAAAGTATATTATAGTACAATCTATTTTTTATAATCTATATCTATAATCTATATCTAAGTTTGTATTATATAGTGTAGTGTATATAACATGTAGTACAATACAGTATAGTATAGTTTAAGTATTCTGTAATAGTGTAGTGTAGTATAGTATCATATAGTATTGTCCAGCATAGTCTAATATAGTATAGTACAGTATGGTTTAGTGTAGTATAATATAGTAAAATAAACCACAGAGGAGAGTTGTGTAGTAAAATATAGTATAGTATAGGAAAGTATAGTACGGTATAATGTAGTATTGTATCGTATAGTACAATACAGAATTTTGGAGTATAGTATAATAGTGTAGTGTAGTGTAGCATAGTAAAATATTGTACAGAATAGTATAGTGTAGTGTAGTATAGTATAATATAGTTTAATACAGTATCGTTTAGTACAATATAGTGCGTTAATCACCTGCCACTGGTTCACTGGTTGTCTTTTCTTGGACTAGTTTTAATAGTTAATAACCACTGCATTTGGATTTCACACTCTTGTGAAAATGCTTTGACCCAGTTTTGTATCACGATTTGTCTCTTCTGTGTCACTTCACTTTTGTTTTTATTCTATTCAATACATTTGTATTTGTATAGCACTTTTAACGATGGACAAAAAGCAGCTTTGAGGCAACGATAGAGCAATACAGATAATGCAGTAAGGTTGTATTGTGTAAGTGTACGCTGTCGCTAATGAGCAAGCCGGTGGCGATGGTAGCGAGGAAACACTCCCGGAGATGGAACAATGCTAAATTCTTAAGAGGAACCAGACTCCTCATCTGGGTGACACCAAAAGTCTGTTTATTACAGTTAAACCATGTTGAGTTATGTACCTGGCAGGGGCAATACCATGATCAGGAAGGTGGTTTGCCCAAAGTGAGGCTCAGCCATTGCACTCGGGTAATACCCCAAACGTGGGAATCTTGACTGCATAATTTCTGATAGTGGGGGGCTGCATTCACGCTCTCCTCTTTCTCATTTAGGGATGGGTGTAGCTCAGTGGTTCAAGGCGCTGGGCTGGTGATCGGAAGATCGGGGTTCGAGCCAGAGTATCGCCAAGCTGCCACCCTCGGGTCTTTGAGCAAGGCCCGTATCATGGCTGCACTCTGCGCTCTGACCCCCCAGCTTCCAAACAACAATGGGATATGCGAATATAGAATATCACTGTGCTGTAATGTATATGTGACTAATAATGCCTATTCTTCTATTCTATTCAGTTAATCATGTTGATCCAACACATCAACTCAATCCATTAGATAAATGAATCACATGACCTGATTATGGGCACGGTGGTTTAGTGGTTAGCACGTTCACCTCACACCGCCAGGGTCCGGGTTCGATTCCCGTCTCGGCCATGTGTGTGTGGAGTTTGCATGTTCTCCCCGTGCCACAGGGGGTTTTTTCTCCTGGTTCTCTGGTTTCCTCCCGGTCCAAAAACATGCACGGTAGGTTGATTGGCACCTTGGAAAAATTGTCCCTAGTGTATGAATGTGTGTGTGAATGTGTCCTGTGATGGGTTGGCATTCCATCCAGGGTGTATCCTGCCTTAATGCCCATAGACGCCTGAGATAGACACAGACTCCCCGTGACCCGAGGGAAGATCGGATATAGCGGTAGAAGATGAATGAATGAATGAATGAATGAATGGCCTGATTAGAAACATCAGTGTACTCAGAAATACTCAGTTTCTTTATGGATGAACATAAATGTATCCTACTCCTGTATAGCAATGATGGTCAGTGTTATTTCTTCTGTTTCTTTCTACGACTTTAAATTAATATACTTTAAATAAATGACTGTGTTTTTTTCTGTGTCTATCTGTATTGCTTGATAAACAACAACGTATTGTGCAATTTTTCCTTCTTAGTCACACCTGTACAGATCAGCAGACAATCTGTGTCTGAACACATGACTCTCTTCATCTGCCGCTTCATCAGATGTGGGGTTGCGACCACAATATTGGCAGGTGTGAATTTCAGGAATACACAATTAAACCAGCAGCGCCAAAAGCGAAGTTGATATATTTCATATTGTCAGCACAGGGGCCACGTGGTGCTTCGGTGGCTTTGCTTTACCGGTGCCTTATTTGAGACAGTGGCAGGTGCATTGTGGGCCGTCTGAGCTATATTGATTCGGAGGACCTAGAGGTATGTGACATCATTATGAGGATTGACCTCCTCGCGCTTTGGCCCGGGGAGTCCCGGTGTGGCTGAAGTCTCAAGCCCTTGCATTCAGGGGGCCACAGGCACTGCGGTATCATGGGAATATTGGTAGCACGTTATTTGCTTGGCTGACCTCCTGGTGCACCCACAAATCCCCCCCCCCCCCAATTATCAGACCCTGTGCAAGGTTCACTATATTACATCAAAGTGTGTATTTGCAATGTTTTTTTCTCTGGGAGGAGAAGAAAGGACAGAAATATAAGAACGGGTCAACACGGGTTGCTTGCAGTGAACCAACCGGATCTAAGAGTGTCTGGATCACATGACCTGATTATAAACATCACCTCTGTTTATTTATGGGTGAACATAAATAGCGAGACATGAAGTAATGCTCGCAGACATTTCATAAAACTCTGATTTATGAGGAATCTGATTAGCACCTGACTGCATCACGTCCAACTGTTCACACAGCAGAATGATCGTTTCCACACTTGGAAAATGGATGTATGAAAATAACTGTGTGGCTCTAATAGGCAGT
The DNA here is from genome assembly GCA_030449085.1 of Kryptopterus vitreolus. NCBI lineage: Eukaryota > Metazoa > Chordata > Actinopteri > Siluriformes > Siluridae > Kryptopterus > Kryptopterus vitreolus. The sequence continues at coordinate 550,588 of JACRUU010000003.1, forward strand.
GAACAAAAAATAAATAAACAGCCGTTCGGGGATGTCGAATTTTGGTGACGTAATTTTATTTAAACAGTAAATACGTCATTTTTTAAAATAAGTTAATTTTACAAATAAGTTAATTTTACAAAGGATTCGGATTGAAACCAAATAAACTCAGGATTTCA
>JACRUU010000003.1:553245-598245 GCA_030449085.1 Kryptopterus vitreolus
ATCTGAGGTCTTCAGAATATCCGTGCTTATCCCAGCATTAAACGATCTATCTATCTATCTGTCTGTCTGTCTGTCTGTCTGTCTGTCTGTCTATCTATCTATCTATCTATCTATCTATCTATCTATCTATCTATCTATCTATCTATCTATCTATCTGACTTTCCATTTATATTTACAACAATATGCTTCTATAGAATGTGCGCGTACTATATCACAATTAAATTATTCAATAATATTATGTATGTATGTATGTATGTATGTATGTATGTATCTATGTATGTATCTATGTATGTATGTATCTATCTATCTATCTATCCATGAGCAATTCTCATTTCGCACTAGTCTTTCTGCCTGTGTGGCTAAAATTTCACAAAGTGCAAATTTCAGATTAATGTGCATCATTTGCATTGCAAATACAATTTCTTTTTTTTTATATATATAAATGTGAGCCATTGACTCTTTTTATCTCATTTTGAATGAAATTTATTTTTAATAACGTCTTATAAATACATTAGGCATAAAATGTAAAAAGAAAAATCGGTTAATTAAAATAATAAACAAAAATAACAGTAAAATAATACTGCATAGGTCACCCCCCTCTCCCACCCCCTCTCTTTCTCTCTAATGATCCTCACTTATCCTCCCTTTTCATGCAGTTCATGAAACGATCACGACATGACAAGTAGACAGAATGCGACCAGCAAACATCATACAGCCCTGTGAAAGTTTTTACTCTCTCTCTCTCTCTCTCTCTCTCTCATTTTTTGAACAAAAGCCAGCCTCAAGCTCAACGCGTATCCCTTTCACTTACTTGCACCTTCCCAGACATTTACACATAATAAATCATTTTTAGCAGATATATCATCCTCAATCGTCGCCTCATATCAATTAGCCCGTCCAATAGACCCTGCGAGATTAAACAAATCAGACAAGCCCGGCTAATTAAAACATGATTAAAGGTTTTTAATTATATCATTGATGAAGTGGTCTAATTAGCACAGAGATATGATAATAGCCCGCTGCGACAATTGTGCCGGGTTCCCGCGATTAAATCCTGAAGTGTAGTTTAATAATATTCACTTGATTTTATTTATTTTTATTTTATTATTATTATTATTATTATTATTATTAATATAATAATAATAATAATAATAATAATAATAATATAATAATAATAATAATAATAATAATAATAATAATAAACAAAATAATAACAAAACAAAAAAAAAAAACATTTTGAGACAAAACTCGTCTGGGTAATTATTATTCTCGTAAATTGAAATTCGTTCGGTCAAACGAATTAAGAAATTGTTTTAATGTCGGCAGACGGCAGAGAGGAGAGAGAGAGAGAGAGAGAGAGAGAGAGAGAGAGAGAGAGAGAGAAGAAAGAGAATTCACTGATTGATTTTGGGCTCACTATTGTTTTGTTTTTTCTTTTATCCACAGATAAAATATCCCGTGTCGTTTTCGTTTTCGAAGTATTGTTTATTATTATTATTATTATTATTATTATTATTATTATTATTATTATTATTATTATTAGCAGTAGTAGTAAAGCAGTGGCTGTGTATAATATTTCCTTTTTTCCCGCATCACAAAACGGGGAAAGGACAACAACAAAGGTGCTGCCCATGCGCAGAGTCACCAGAATAATAACGCATGACAGGATATTCGAGCAGGTAGAGAGAGAAAGAGAGAGAGCGTGGTGAAGAGTGGGGGTGGATGGGGTGGAAGGAGAGGAGAGAATTGAGAGAGGAGGAGAGAGAGAGCGAGAGAGAGAGATCAGAGAGAGAGAGAGTGAGATAGCTTGGATTGGTGCGAGGAAAAGAGAGATGTGGAAAAATCGGGGGGGCAAAAATGTGATGGCTGGAGAGAGAGAGAGAGAGAGAGAGCTGGAGAGAGAGAGAGAGAGAGAGAGAGAGGATAGAGAGAGAGATCGACGGAGAGAGAGAGAGAGAGAGATCCTGCCCTCCTCCTCCTTAGTGCAGAGGCAGCTCGGGTCCCTGCAGCATTACCGGAGCTCTGAGCGTCTCATCGTCAAATCCACCACCGAAAGCGTCGCGTACAGCCGGATAAGAGAGTCACGTTATTTCTACACAGCGGGATTTGGAGAATTTTTTTTTTACCCCATCAAGAGGACAAAGATTAAACTTTCTTATTTTTTTCCTTTTTTAAAACCTTTTTTACTCTCAGAAATCGTTTGCGAGAGACAAGGAGAAACTTACCAGACACAATTTCCACATTCGTTACCAAAAAAATTGCTTATGTATAGCTAAAAATATTGGTTTTCGATCAGGATTTTTTTTAACCCCAAATTCTGCATCGCATATTTACGAAAAAAAAAAAAAAAGAATTCGATCCATTTGTTGTAATTCGTTATTTCCGAGTCGCTTCTCTATCGGGTGTAGTGTTTCAATTCTCGTCCGTTCTCGACCAAAGTGGATGTTTTTTTCCCTCGGATCAGTCAGGCCATCATAGATGTGCCATCTAGAGACTTTGCGCATCATCATTCTCATCCTCCTCCTCTTCCTCTGCTCCTTTTCGATGCGACTTGAGACTTCCGAACTCTATAAATCGAAGAAGGAGGAGTCTTAACTTCTTTTTTTTTTTTTTTTTTTTTTTTTTTAAAGGGTGGGAACTTTTTTTGCCTTTCTTTTTTTTTTTTTTTTTTTTTGCTGCTCAGGGCTCGCGAGTTGTGATGATGATGATGATGATGTCTGTGAACAGCAGTAGCAAGCAGGCGTTTGTTATGCCTCACACCTCTTTACAAGAGCCCAAGTACTCGTCCTTGCATTCCTCTTCTCCTCCGACTTCTGCTTCGTCCAACTCAGTCTCGTCCACCTCGTCCTCCACTTTGACTTCGGACTCGCAGTCGTCGTCCTGCTCGTCCTCGCGACACAGTAGCAGCATCAGCACCAGTATCATCAGTACCAGCATCAGCAGCAGCGTCAGCTCGGAGGCAATGCGCCGCGCGGGTCTCCCGACCCCACCGGTACGTAACTTAACTTCATAATCACAGATTTAAAAAAGAAAAAAATGCACTTTTTTGGCAGCGCAAGTTTTTCCTCTATTTTATTATTCATGTCTTTTTTTTTTTTTTTTTTTTTTGCATGTCTTCTCCGGAGCAAATAACCATTCCATTTCTCCCCCCCTCCTCCCTTCTTAACTTTATGCATGCATAGGATCTGTTTGCCTTTTTTTTGTATAAATTTTTATGACCTGGGATGCTGCACATGTCTTGTAGGATTTTTTTTCCCCCTTCTTTTTTAACATGCTGGAAATGTTGTTAAAAATCTCAGAGTGCTGTGCGAATCCGCCCCCTCCCCTCTATCCTTGCTGACAGTTATATGTACGCCCTCCATTTTTTTCCCCTTCTCCGCAATTGCAGAGCAACATCTTCGGCGGCTTGGATGAGAGTCTGCTGGCCCGCGCCGAAGCTCTGGCGGCGGTGGACATCGTCTCGCAGACCAAAAGTCACCACCAGCACCAGCAGCAGCACCACCACCCGCACCACCCTCCGCATCCTCACCAGTCTCACCCTCCGCCTCACCACAGCCCGTTTAAGCCGGACGCGACGTACCACGCCATGAACGCGTTGCCGTGCACCTCGTCGACCTCGTCGTCGTCGTCGTCCTCGTCGTCTGTACCAATCTCTCACCCGTCCGCGCTGGGTGGCGGCGGCAATGGAGGCCACCACCACCACCATCACCATCACCACCACCACCACCCGCAGCCTCACCAAGCGCTCGAAGGGGAGCTCCTCGAGCACCTCAGCCCGGGCCTTGCGCTTGCAGGGGCAGCCATGGACGGCTCGGTGGTGTCCACGCCGGCGGCCCACATGAACCACCCCATGCACCAGGCAGCCATCAACATGGCGGCGGCGGCAGCGGCGCACGCCCACGCCCACGCGCACGCCCACGCCCACGCGCATGCCCACGCGCTCCCGTCGGCCCACCACCTGGGCTGTCCGAGCGACGTGGACGCCGATCCGCGGGACCTCGAGGCGTTCGCCGAGCGCTTCAAGCAGCGGCGCATCAAGCTCGGCGTGACGCAGGCGGACGTGGGCGCGGCTCTCGCCAACCTGAAGATCCCCGGCGTGGGCTCGCTCAGCCAGAGCACGATCTGCCGTTTCGAGTCGCTCACGCTGTCGCACAACAACATGATCGCGCTCAAGCCCATCCTCCAGGCGTGGCTCGACGAGGCCGAGAAGTCGCACCGCGAAAAGCTCAGCAAGCCCGAGCTGTTCAACGGCGCCGAGAAGAAGCGCAAGCGCACGTCCATCGCGGCGCCCGAGAAGCGCTCCCTCGAGGCCTACTTTGCCATCCAGCCGCGACCCTCGTCCGAAAAAATCGCCGCCATCGCCGAAAAGCTGGACCTCAAAAAGAACGTAGTGCGCGTCTGGTTCTGCAACCAGAGGCAGAAACAAAAACGCATGAAGTACTCGGCGTGCGTGTAAAAACAAAACAAAACAAAACAAAAGAATTATAATAATAAAAGTTTCACCCTTTTAAAAAAAAGACTTCACAAACTATTTGTATAACATTTCTTATCCTCACATCTTTGATTTTGATTTTTTTTTTGGTTTTTAATTTCCCCTCCTGAATCATCTGTACCTCGTGCACTGAAGCAGACTTGTCACTCTGACTGCAAAAACACCAAAATCACTGTCACGTCAAAAGAGGATGTGGAGGCATTTATAAAGGACCGGACCAAGTAAGACCTTGTTTTTCCCCTTTTGATATTTACCATGGTCAGGATGGTTTCAGATGAGTGTGACTCTCTCTCTCTATCTCTCTCTCTTTCTCTAAAACCTCAATCAATTATTATTATTTTTTTTGGGGGGGGGGGGTCAATTTTCCTGGTAGAAGATATGGATGGCGAACTTATGAAATAGTTATAGGAGAGAAAGTTGCGTCAAAAAGTAAATACGACTTTATATATATATATATATATATAGATATATATATATATATATATATATCTATATATATATATATATATATCTATATATATATATATATATATATATATATTAAGTGTATGACTGATTATACCAGACTGGGGATGAGGATGAAATTGAAGAGGTTGAAATAATTTGTAAGGATACATTTTTTTTTCGTTTTTGTGGAGCCACTTGTTAAAATGCCATCAAAACCAATCACCTTATTATTATTATTATTATTATTATTATTATTATTATTATTATTATTGTTATTATTATCAATGGCGATAAAAAATGCAATACAGTTTCTAATGGAGATTCGATTTAACTGTCTATTTTTTTTCCACCTCTTCCATTTCTAGGCTCGTCACAGCCCTAATCACAGAATGAAATAGTTTTGTATTTCTCGCTAAATATTTAGTGCGTAAATAAAAGAAAGGAAAAAAAATGAATAAATAAATGAAAATCTGAATTTGTAGGCAAAATAAGTGTAGCTAAGGCTATGAATACTGAAGGGTTAAAAGAAAAGAAAAGGAAAAAAAAAAAGAAGATTAAACTGTGTGCCAACCATGTGGATTTGTTTGAACCAAATCTCAGCTGCAATACGCCTGCGCTCTAGTTTCTTATGAACTATTTATCATGTGAGGTAATGTTTACTTCATTACATATTTATTGGGATTCCCTCCTCCGTCGCTTTTTTTTTTCTTTCTTGAGAAAATCATATTCCGAGCACAAAATAACTGGCCTCTACAAGACGGGAAGTCTGGAAGGAGGGCGGAGGGGCTTAAAATAAGCCACTTTATTTCTTATAACCTTTTTATTTATTATTATTATTATTTTTTTTTTACAATTTTATATTTTGCTTCGCTTTTCCCTGACAACGGCACAATTGAGAGATTTTGAATTATGTTGTATGTCCTTTGGTAATTGATTTGTACAAAATGGACGCGTATCATGATGAATTCATGGCTTGTTCATTGACATTCACCGTGTTTGGTAAATGTTTTCTTTATGGGGAAAAAAAAAATACAATAAATAAATAAATAAAAAAAGATCCGTTTCATGGAAAGTATACGTGTATATTGTAAATATGGAAAAAAAATTCCTTTGGTCGAACACATAAGATATTATCCGTGTTTGCTGTATTGCTGTTCTTAGCTGCGGTCAATTTTCTCTCTGTAATGTCTGTTGCTTTAGGTTTTCTTGTCCAAGTTTTATTTATTTATTTATTTATTTTCTAAAAGAGAAAAAAAAATGATTTTAGTATTACATCCATGTATATTTTAAGTTATCGTTTAATAACTGAATTGACCTGTGTTTCATTAAAGAAGAAACATTTTAAGATTTTATTTTAGTTCTCGGTGGTTTCCTTTATATATATATATATATATATATATATATATATATATATATATATATATATATATATATATATATATATATAATAATATAATAATGCAATGATGCTTAGGTTCACATTCTCTAGCTCAGTGTTGAGTGCAATAATTGCCTTCTGTATCCACATCTTTATACAGTAAGTACTTTGTGTGAGTGGGGTGTTGGGGGGAGGGTGTTCGGGTGGGGGGGCTAAAGGTATCTCACGTGGGTATTGTACGCGGTAATTTAAAAGCTATAACGTGCATTTGATGCGTATATTTCTTTTTTTCCCTTCAGAGCGACTTTGCTTAAGGCCAACTTGCTGCTTTTAGCTGAGAGTGAATGCTGATATTCTATTAGAGTCTAATGATGGAGTCTATAGAGATCTGAAAGAAGGTCCCTAGAGCATGAGCGCTGCCAGATGTCAGCCCGCCAGAAAAAGAAAAAAAAAAAGAAAAAAAGAAAGAAAAAGAAAAGAAAGAACGAAAATAACACCGGGTCTCCATTTTAATCCACGGTCTGTGCTTTTTTTTCAGTCTTCCACTACCGACCGACACACGGGCGTCCTTTGAAGCCTAGGACGAGTTTTTTTTTTTTAATGGGAAAAAAAGAATGAAAAAAAAGAAAGAAAGAAATAAATATGACTTGTGTGTCATCACTGTCGTGGGATTGATTTCAGAACCGTGGAAGGCAAACAGGAATTCTTTATACACGTAACACTCTGTAAATCCCCCCCCCCAAACACCCCCTTCTCCCCTTTCTTAACTAGCATACTTAGATCATGATTCCCCACTTGGTACAAACAAAGCGAGTGATTAGCATCAGTTACACATTTTTATATTCTTATTAGTACAAAATTAATAACTTTTCATTTTCCTGGAGAAATCCCACGTATTAAAATAATAATAATAATAATATATAATAATATAATAATAATAATAATAATAATACAGTACGTTTAAGGCATGAGTTTTGAGGTTTAATATCTAAAAATAGCAATGAATGGTAATGAATGTCGTAATATAATAATAATAATAATAATAATAATAATAATAATAATAATAATAATAATAATAATAATAATAATAATAATAATAATATTTTCACACAAACACATTTCCCTTGGGGGAGAACTGCTGCTTAAGACATTTCTGTGATATATAAAAGAGAAACAAGCGACGCCAAAACAAATAAATAAACAGCATTTCCCACATTACCAATGCATTGTGAAGTTAGTTCTGGATATTTTACTAATGGTGGTTTTATTCTTTTTTTTTCTGACAGTAACCAGACCACACGATTCACAGGATCTGGTTGGGGGAAATAATTATTAGATCGTTTCTACAGAAGGATTTTGTTTTTGTTTTTGTTTTTGTTTTGTTTTGTTTTTTAGCCGAAATTGAAAAAGAAATTTCAATTTTTGAATAAATGCACAGTTCAAAGTAAAGGTCGAGGTGATCAGTTTTACACTCAATAGCTCATCACACACACACACACACACACACACACACACACACACACACACACACACACACACACACACACACACTTGCGTCTGCATAATTAAAAACAATGTATGAAAGTTCTTGAGAACTAGTGTTAGATTTTTGCACCGTGATTCTACAAGCCGTGCGTGTGGTTTGTTTCCGCCACACTATGAGGTCTTGTAATAGAATTGAAGAGCAGGATTGGATTGGATCAGACGGAGGACGGAGAGAGAGTCCTGGTGAAACCCGTGAAATCCCGCTCTCATCCATTCTAATCAGCTTCCAGCGCGGAAAATCTCCTCCTGGTAAACGCGGCGATCGCTTCCACGGGCTAATAAGCGCGAATTATTAAATTACACGTCGAATTATGAAGAGCGTATAATGATACTTAGCAGTGAGTGAGCGTGTAATCAAGTGAGAGGGTTAATTACTGGCACACGCACGCGCGCGCACGCGCCAACGAACCGTGCGCGCGCACTCGCCTTGCCACCAGCACTCGCCTTCGTTCGACCCCGGCGTTATAACGCACCTGTGAACGTGCATGTCCCCTTCAACAAAACAAACAGTAACAATAGTGAAATAATAATGACAACAATGATCATAATAATAATAATAAACACATCAGGTGCCCCGCCCCCATCCCACCCACGCCCCCTTTTGTTATAATTATAGCTATCTTGTGTTTTTTTTTTTTTTCTCTCTCCCGCCTCCACTCTTCTTTCACATGAAGCCTCATGATGAATATTTGATGAAGCCGGGGACTGGCGGTGCTCCGCCCTGGGGACCCGCAACTAGAATATTTTAACTGTACATTTAAAGGCCAAACGCACGTGGCGAGCTCGTGCTGCCGGAAGTGTGTCTGATTTTATCTCTTCTTCCTCTTCTTGTTTATCACCTTCTTCCACTGCTTCTTTTCCCCCCACGTGTCTGCATATCATTGATTATCTATCTATCTATCTATCTATCTATCTATATCTATCTATCTATCTATCTATCTATCTATCTATCTATCTATCTATATCTATCTATCTGTCTGTCTGTCTGTCTGTCTGTCTGTCTGTCTGTCTATCGTCTGTCTATCTATCTATCTATCTACTTAATTGCATAACCCCTTACATGTCAAAGAGGGTAATTCATTTCCATGCCCACGTTTAGAAATGATTAAAATAATAAATATAATAAAAATAATAAATAATAAAATAATAAAAATAATTATTATTATAATAATAATAATAATATAATAATAATAATAACAATACATAAGAGTTATATATATATTGTATTATTTATTGTTTTGAATTTTTTTGTCCATTTGTTGGTGCATCCACACAGTTGCACGTGCAAAGGAAAGCGCGCGCGTGTGTGTGTGTGTGTGTGTGTGTGTGGGGGGGGGGGGGGTGGGGGGGGGGGGGGGGGTTGGTCTCTGCTGTTGTAAGCACGCTTTATGTAATATTCATTGCATTAGAGGATTATTAGTTGTGGTACTGGGAGCTGTAAAACAGGACAAGTTCATCGTGGAAAACACGTCTACTCGTGAATTTAAAGATAAAGACACGTTTAGCGTGTTTATCATCTCGTCGTCCTTCATTCGGTCGTTTTTTTTTCTGTTTTTTCGCACCAAAGATTCCTCATCAATTTGCGTTTTTTATTAGTTCTCATAATAAATAATCCCGTAATACGGGGAAAGTGTTTATTTCTCTTTTGTATTAGTACAGACTTAAATTTACGCGATGTGCCTTGCGGAAGAGTAAAATCACCCACTTATAACACGAATGCCAAAATGCTCATTAATACATAGCGGTAAATAAAAGTTTCGCCCTGATTCGGGTCATTTTGCTGTAAATAAATATTAAATTAAATAATTCTCACCTTTAGAACACCCATTTATGTAAATCTTAGAAATAAAGTCATCACCAAAATCTGTCCTCGAAAGAAATAGAGCCTATAAATATATTTTATAATTGTTTTTTTTTTTTTTCAGTAATTCGTGGTTTAGTTTAAAGTGCCATTTATTGAACATTGTACTTTGTTTGCGGGCCGCTAATTAAACTCATCACTGTGTTGAGATAAATGCGTTGAGAAGCAGAGGCCTGTGGTGATTAATTATTTAAGAGTTGAGGATGTTGGGCCTTTCCCTTTCTCTCCGCACCACAATTCAGCTTTATACAGTTATTCCAGAGAAAGAATGAAATTGCCCAGAATGCGGGAATTGTTGCGTTGCTTATAACGCGTTCAAATGACTAAGGCATGCATATGCCATCTGATCATCTATATACATTCGTGATACTTCGTCTGCATTTCCTTTATCCCGCAGGATATAATGCGATCGAAACGAGTAATAATGACATAATAAATACAGTATCGAATAATAATAATTAAACTGCCATCGTTTTAACCTTTCTATGAAATCAAAATCTCTTAGCGCGTAATATGTTTGCAATATTATTTTGCAAATGTGTTACAAAAATCATACTAAGAAATAAAATGGAAAGGAACAACAAAAACAACAACAACAACAACAACAAAAACAATGTCGGCCCTGTAAAATAAAGAAATCAGTTGTGGATAACACAACTGCATGGTACAAATGGATCTGGATTTCTTCTTCTTCCTCTCTCTCTCTCTCTCTCTCTCTCTCTCTCCCTCTCTCTCTCAGTTTATACTACAGAACAGAATCATTTACATAAAGTCCTTAAGGCAAATAACTGTTGGGGGGCTCTAATTTATATCTGATCGAAAATTAGCCGTCATTATGCGCTCCATTAGGCGCCTCTTTAATGTGCTTCTGAGCGCCATTTGTCAAGCAGCTTGTTAATATCCTTCAACTCTTTAAAGTCGAGAAGCTCATTAAAGCCTCTGAGCCCATAGTATTGATGCTATTTTGCAAAAAAAAAAAAAAAAAAAAAAAAAAAAAAAAACTCAACCGCTATTGAAATTCACGTTTAAGAAATATACATATTCTCACCTTTTGGATTTTTCTCCAACACCCACACACACACACACACACACACACACACACACACACACACACACACGCATACATACATATTCTATATACTGTATTTGGTACTAATAATACTGTTTTGTTCCCAGGTTGAATATACATCCTTATTGTGGATTGTACCTTTCCTCCACCTGTCAGTCCTCATTTGCTCTCCAGCTTACCTCAACAAGAAGAAGCCTGGAGCAATTTTTTTTCTCACCTATTGTGTCATATATGATGCAATATCAATAAAGAACCCCCATGGTGCAAGGGTGTAGAGAAATAAAAGTATGAACGAATGAATAAACAACTAAGTGAACAGACAGATCATCCCATATGGAAACATCGTTGCCTCGTTCATGTCGGGTTTCTTTTTGTATTGTTTTGCTACATAATTACTGAATGTTTTAAAGGAAATTGAATCGCTATCCATTATTCAAATGAAGAGTATATATTTAGGTATGTCATTGCATACCATACATCTATATATGTCTATCAATTACACACACACACACATATATATATATATATATATATATATATATATATAGATATATATATATATATATATATATATATATATATATATATATAATAAATTATTTTTTTCTTTGCATTTCCCATCTTGTTTGAAGAATCACCCAGGGCTAAGGGCCTTCCTCAGGAGCCCAACAATGGTGGTTCTATAACCCCTGACATTCCAATCAGTAACCTGGAGTCGTAACAACCGCCTGTCATTTAGGAATATATTGTCTGGTAATCTAGTAAATCTCTGTAATGCATATTCTTTCTTTAAATATTCTCTCATGAGATTCTCTAGTCCATAGGTGAGAATTTTTTTGTTTATTTGTAATTTATTTCATTAAAAAAATAAAATGTTTTTATTTGATTCCAATATATAACTATTCTAGTTATTAAGCAACTTATGTGCAAATATAAATGATCATTGTTTAGTTGTTTTATAGGTTATTAGGTGTTGGGGATTTCTCACATTCTTCATTAGTCAAATATTGATAAAAGAAAAAGGAATGGATGTTTTACAAGCATTGTAGATTTAAGATCAACTCAGCAAAGAAAGACAGAAATAAATAAATAAATAAATAAAGTTCAATCCGATGCCCAAACTGCTATTGAAATGTAACAACAATCCTGGGAATCGGTTCCATTCTTAAACCCAGGAGTAAACACCTATTGCCACCTTGTGTCCCTAGGATTCGTTATAACCCCCTATTTCTGTCTCAACACAGCGATATCTCTTATCTCATCATAAATGCTTTGTTTTGTTGTTTTTTGTTCACATCAATATATTAAGTTCCAGCCATTCATAAGTAAAGCATTAACAGTGTATTGTTCACTACGCCGCGTTCTTTTGAGCACTCTAATCGGGTCACGTCTTTGGGAAGGAGCCCGGACAAAATAGAGTAAGAAATAGATACCAATGTATTCTTCTCTTTGTAGCTGGATTTATACCATTTTTAGTAGAAATATTCGACCCCGGAAACCTTTTACAGGTGGCGTTAGAACCCGAACCCCAGTATAGATAAGTATATAATTTGGTGTATTCATTCCTGATAGAGACACAGAGGGAAACAGGGGCACATACAGTAGTAACCTTGCTATCAATTTCCTCTCCTATTTTATTGCTATCTGGGAAAAAAAAAAGCAGGACATGTGTAATTCCAGGCTTCATTATAAGCCCGCGTGTAAACACGAACGCGCTCCTGCTTACCCCAGAAAAAGTCTCACAGCGTAATGTATGGTTGGCGTGTTTCGGGGGAAGCACGTGCTCGGTGCCTGTGGGGCTGGAATTCACGCTTCTTTATTATTGCTTAAAAAACCAGGGCTGAAGCCTCCTCGGGGCGAAAGCAATAACGCGGGTAATTAGAATGCTAAAGACAGATGTAAATAAAGGCAATGAGACAGCGGTGAGGGATGAGGCAGCCAGGGTCAGGCTCTCATCTAAAAAACCCCGGTTGGGAGCGAAATGACAGGACAGCCGGCCCGGTGCCAGAGGCCCGGGGCTACAGCAATCCAGCGCGATGCTCCAGTGACTCCAGCGAGCTTGATAGAGAGGCTCGACCGCGGCGCATAAACACACCAAATGCGTTTTTAAGCATCAGCCTTTAGATTAATGCGAGCCCGAAATGAGGCGTCATTAAGGCGCCGGGTGAAATATCGCGAGAAGTCAGGCTTAATTGATGTAGTGTCACATTAACGGAGGGGAATTAAAATGTTTTGCCTGTCAATCAAGCCCGGAGACATGGATCACGTCGCAAACAAGCTCCGGCACGCCCAGAGTGGGTTCCGATTAGTTTAACGATCGTCCAAATGCTATTGTGCGAAGAATCTGTACACCAGTTAAAAGGTTTTTAATGAGGAATCGGAGGGAATGCACCTGCTTCAACGCTTTTACAGTCATGTTTTATGTCTGATCAAGAATTATTCCACGACCTCAACGCCTGACATCAGCGTTTATAATACTTGTAACAACTTGATGCATTTTAATTTCAACGCAATTAAGCAATTCAAGGCCAGGTTAGGCCATGTGCTTGTATTAGAATGAAACCAAAGCGAAATAAATATCAGAAATGCTTTTTAATATGCCACAGTGCTGATAAATTCTGGAATTCGGGGCAAAATGTATTACATTCTGTGTAATTGTTAATACATTTGAAAGGAGTCTCCAGTACTAGTTGCTGAAAAAAAAAAAAAAAAAAAAAAAAATATATATATATATATATATATAAACCTTTTTTTCTTCCGTCTCTCTCTCTCCTCTCTCTCTCTCTCTCTCGCCCTCTCTCTCTCTCTCTCTCTCTCTCTCGCTATATATATATATATATATATATATATATATATATATATATATATATATATATATATATATAGATATATATATATATATATATATATATATATATATATATATATATATATATATATAACACTGCATTTACAAACTGTATTGAATTAATTTTATTAAATTAATTTGAAAGGTCTCCAGTACTACTGCTAATATATATATATATATATATATATATATATATATATATATATATATATAGTATATATATATATTTTTTTTACTTTCTCCCAAATCTATAAAAACTAAAATATATAAAATTAAAGCTATTGTTGAATTACTATACTATAAAATGACCTGCAGTGTTGGGAGAATCTCCAGTCGATTTGTTTTCCTATAACATCATTCCTAGAAATTCCTAAACCTTCATTCCTTAATATATCTCTAGTGCTTCAGTACACACAGTGAACTTTCACCCTCGTTTAAAGCCAGACCTGGTCGTCTGTACATCACAGTGCTTCACTCTTGTGCTGGTGTTTTATTCATGCACATCACAGACAGTGTCTTGTTAAAAAGAGATTTTAATCCCTCAGTCCGCTAATGAGTAGCTCGTGGGAACTTCACCTGATGTTCCCATTAGAACACACTTTTCCCTCCCTGTGATTCACACTTTCGTCTCAAAACAACTGTGATCACGTGAGAGGAAAACACAGACCTGTAAAGAGAAGGACCAAATTGGACACCGATTAAAGGTTTATACAATAAGTATATTTATTATAAAACATATTATATTATAATAATAATAAATATCAGTTAGCTGGGTCATAACTGCTCGACGTTCCTCATTCCCTATAGACAGGCCTCATTCCTTATACTAATAATAATAATATTTCTCATTTTTGTACTATGATTTCTGCTATTCTGCTATTACAAATTTCTCCATCACTAATATTTAACAATACTACTACTAATAATAAAATGACTATTGCTATCATTCCTTCTTCTTTTCATCTTGCTCCTCCTATTTTCTATTAAAGAATAGCTATAATACTTATGCTATAATTATTCTTTTCCTTCTCTTTCTTGCCCTCCTACTATTAATATTCCTACTACTATTATTTGCATAGAATAGACTATATTTGTCACATATACCTTACAGTACAGTTTTTGGAAGCTGGGGTCGGAGCCCAGGGGGTTAAGAGCCTTGATCAAGGACCCAAGAGCGGCAGCTCTAAGTCTTTGAGTTCTCATCTTCATTGTCCTGTTCAATAATAATAATAATAATAATAATAATAATAATAATAATAATAATAATAAGTCTTTGAGTTCTCATCTTCATTGTCCTGTTCAATAATAATAATAATAATAATAATAATAATAATAATAATAATAATAATAATAATAATAATAATAATAATCAATAATGATAATAATAATAATAAAAGTCTTTAAGTTTTCGTCTTCATTGTCCTGTTCAATAATAATAATAATAATAATAATAATAATAATAATAAAGTACAATATGTACTCCTCCTCATCATCATCCTCATCCTTTGCCACCTTCTACTACTACAACGAATAATAATAATCATATTGATAATGCTAAAATTATTAATAACAATTCTGCTGCAGGTTCTCTTCATTATCATCATCAAAAGCATGAATATTATCGGTCCGGAGTATGTATCTTGCACAATGACAATAAAGTTATATCTAATCTAATCTAATCTAATCTAATCTAATCTAATCTAATCTAATCTAATCTAATCTAATAAATATTAGTCCTCCAGCTCCTCTTCCTACTACGATTATGAATACCACTAATATTATTAGCAATGCTACTATTAATATTTGTCATCCGATGCTTTTATGATTAATTGCTTCTATTACTACGACTAATAATAATAATCTTCTAGAAGGTATGAGGTGAGAAATCATATTTTGTATTGCACTGTGAGTGCCATGTTTTTAATATTACCCCTCATCAGTGCGAATTGTGACATATTTTTCACAGAGGAACGCCACATTTTGGCTCCATTTTCAATATGCACATTATTACACGCCACGGCAGAGGCACGATGAGGAGGAAGGAAAAAAAAAGACTTTCTGCTGTTTATTGGAGTGCAGCTGCAGCGGCGCCGCACAGATGTAATTACGCCCGGGATGTCGGGGGAGCTGTTCAGCGGGCAGCAATGAATTTGTCAGTCATGATGAGGGAGCACTCAGGAGACGGCATTAAGCAACAAGTCCAAACTTCCCTTTTTCTTTGTGCTTTTCTGCCTGAATTAAACTACAAAAAAAAAGGAGGAACGGAAAAGAAAAAAAGCAACCATGAGAATTGTAAGTAATCATTTAGTGATTCGAGCTGGTCCAAGATATCTGTAATAAAACTGCTTTCAGACTTGGCTCATTTATGAAAAAATAAACAAATAAATAAATAATAATAATAGAGAAAAAGAAAAAAAGACTGTTGGCTCGTGAAATATTACACACACATGTAATGAGATAAGATATTCAATAATGAGATCCCAAAAATGCTGAGATCATTAAAAAGTAATGATCTGTGAAATCTAAATAATGGGAAATAACACCCTTATCCAGAGCTACTTACATCTAAGGGCCATGCTCAAGGGCCCACTAGTGGTAGCTTGGGGGTGGTGGGATTTGAACCTGCCATCTTCTGGTCCTGAGGCCTAATGACTGAGTGAGGTGGGAGGTGGTTAGTGGTTAAGGTGTTGGCTTCTTGACCAGAAGATCACAGGTTCAAATCCCACAACCACCCTAGCTGCCACTTTGGTGATAATGGTGCACAGCGGATTATCACGATTTCGCCTCACACCTCCAGGGTCCGGGTTCGATGTCTGTCTTGGCCATGTGTGTGTAGAGTTTGCATGTTCTTCCCGTACCTCAGGGTTTTCCTCCCGGTCCAAAAACATGCACGGTAGGTTGATTGGCACCTTGGAAAATTGTCCCTAGTGTATGAATGTGTGTGAGTGTGTGTGTGTGTGTCCTGCGATGGGTTAACATTCCATCCAGGGTGTATCCTGCCTTAATGCCCATAGACGCCTGAGATAGGCACAGACTCCCCGTGACCCGAGGGAAGATCGGATATAGCGGTAGAAGATGAATGAATGATTTTTGGTGATATCATACATAACAGTACATTACAATGATACAAATGTGCATTCGTTAATAAAAGATATTACAGTTACTGTTTATTTACAGTGAAAAAGCAGACAATTTGTTTTCTTGTTGTGAAAAAAAAGAGGGAAAATGTCGAGAAATACCAGCATTTTTTTGTATCAGTATATGATTAAAGGCATCATAACATATTCCCATCTAAAACACTAACCAGCTTCTTCACCCCCCCCCCCCCCCCCCACCATAACATTCCCTTATTAATCACACACCTTGCCCTATATAATTATAAGGGTGGCAAATAATTTCCGCACTGGGCTTTGACACTGCCTTGTTTTTTCCCTTGCGCTCTTGCGAGTGACATAAAGGGACACAAACAGCTGCAAACAACAGAGCAATCAACGTTCCATCTGTTGCCATGGCCCACTTGCATGAACGTATGTCGCTACTTTCTTTTTACTTCATGCCAACTAGGTGCCCGAGGACACGCATCCCCGAGAAAAAGGGCCTATTTTCTGAGGAGGAGGGGAAAAGAAGAAGAAGAAGAAAAAAGAGAGCAAGGAAATGCCAGAGTAGCAGTGTATTACTTTATCTTGGTGACAGGAGTTGTTTCCCCTCGCTGGTGGAAAAGTGTGGCGCAGTGCAGTTTCGGGGACGATAACAAGAATGACACGGTGGGTCGTTTTTTTTTTCCCCGCACCTTAAAGACAGGAGCGAATCTCGTTGACAAGCGTGTCGCTTTACAAGATTTCCGAGGGAAAAAAACTGAAAAAAAAACAACCAAACAAATATTCAAAAGTGCAAAACGGACGCTTTTGCGGCGTCGCTCTTAAATCAGGCCGCATTATAAAAGTGCTTCATTTCACAGTGCTTGGGAAAAAGAAACCTGCAGTCATTAATAATGCGAGCGCGATGCAGTTCCGACCCACTGTGAAGCACTTGGAGGTAAGCTCCTCTCTCGTCCTCTAATACGCTAACAGCAGGAGAAGTCTCCCCGCTTCCACCTGCGCAGAGCAGCGCATTTCCCCCGAGGCACCGAGCCACACTGTCAGCTTCATCCTTCTTTGAGTCGCATTAGCGACGTTATTTGCGCCAAATTAATGGCTCTGGGTCCCCCCGCCACACACACACACACACACACACTATTTATGAAGTAGCGAACATTTTTAGCACGCTGCGTTAACTTTTTACGCCATCGATGGAAAATGTTTCCTCGTTATTATTTTCAGACGAAAACATTTTCACTGTAAGTAAAATATTGACTTATGACTCAGTTCGGTTGTTGGATGTAGAATTATTGCATTTACTTTTCATTTGGTAGGTTATACAGAGCGAATTATAACTGAAGGTTAAGGGCCTTGCTCAAGGGTCCACTAGTGGCAGCTAGTCCAGCTGGTCCAGAAGCCTTAACCACTAAGGCATTTGAACCTGAGATCTTCTGGTCCAGAGGTCAATGTCTTAACCACTATTCTACCACCTCCCTACTTACAACTGAGGGTTAAGGGCCTTGTTCAAGGGCCCACTAGTGGCAGCATTCGAACCTGAGATCTTCTGGTCCAGAGGTCAATGCCTTAACCACTATTCTACCACCTCCCTACGTAAAACTGAGGGTTAAGGGCCTTGCTGAAGGGCCCACTGGTGGCAGAATTCGAACCTGAGATCTTCTGGTCCATAGGTCAATGCCTTAACCACTATTCTACCACCTCCCTACTTAAAACTGAGGGTTAAGGGCCTTGCTCAAGGGCCCACTAGTGGCAGCATTCGAACCTGAGATCTTCTGGTCCATAGGTCAATGCCTTAACCACTATTCTACCACCTCACTACTTAAAGCTGAGGGTTAAGGGCCTTGCTCAAGGGCCCACTAGTGGCAGCATTTGAACCTAAGATCTATCACCCCCCTACTTACCTCGCTTGTCCTTATTGTCTTATGCTTTTTTTTCGATGGATAGATTTTCAACTTGGATCTTCACTGGTGTCAAGGATTCGCTTGTAATTGCTGAATAATTCAGCAACAACTTGGGAAGTGGTTAAGGTTCCGGGTTACTGACTGGAAGGGCGACGGTTCAAGCCCCACTATCACCGCATTCTTGTTACACTATCCCACTGTAGTGGATGTGCAGTTATACTTTATTCTGGTAAAGTACTGCATCGCGTCGAGCCCCATTGTTTGAGAACCACTGCTGTAGTCTAAAGCATTGTTTTTACATGAAATTATTCAGATGTAACCCTATTTGTAATCTTTAACATTTTCACGAGTAACTATCATTTAATTTTTCTCAGCAACTGTAACGAATTACTGTTTTTTACGTAACGCCGTTACATGTAACTTTGTACATATTATATATATATATATATATATATATATATATATATATATATATATATATATATATATATATATATATATGTATATATATATATATATAATTTTCCAGAATTTGTCAATACCAGAGGAATAAGCAAACTTATCCAGGACTAGACACAGTAAAGGTGATCAAAATAGGATAACAACTAGAATAAAAATAGGAGGGAAGTGTAAAGAAAGAAAAAAATGGTATATATATCAATGTAAATATGAAAAATGAAAATCGTTCTTGTATCTGTTCCATCCCCATAAAGCTGCTTTGCGATTTGGACTGAATTTATTATTACCTCGCAAAACATACAAAAGTTCGAGGGCAGCGGGGTTATAAGTGTGGTATGTATTTTTTGAGCATCTCATTTCACATTTAGTCGCTTATAATTCCTTCCACACTTCTGGAAAAAGATACGTTCGTCAGCCTCGGGGTAAATCAGGTAGAGATGTAGATGAGATGAAGCGGCCCGCAGTGCCTTTCGATTTCAAATTCATTTTAATAACATGTTTAGTAGCGTTAAGATCGGAGTTTTGATCACAATACTTTTGTCTATATAGGAGATTATAGTTGTCATATATACATTACAGCACAGTCAAATTGTTTCTTCGCATGTCCCATTTTGTTTGGTAGCTGGGCTCAACAGCCATGATACAGCGCCCCCTAGAGGACAGAGGGTTAAGGGTCTTGCTCAAGGACCCAAGGATGGCAGCTTGGCGATACCGGGGCTCGAACCCCAGCCTTTCCGATCAATAGCCCAGCGCCTTAAGCCCCATCCTCAAATATATGGGTATATACAAGAAATACAACCATTTCCATGTAGCCTGTTTTTATTTATTTATTTAAATAGGGCCCATTAAAAAAATCTTCCCAAAATGATAAACAAAATGCCAATCATTTCAGAGTGACATTCATTCATTCATTCATTCATCTTCTACCGTTTTATCCGATCTTCCCTCGGGTCACGGGGAGTCTGTGCCTATATCAGGCGTCTATGGGCATTAAGGCAGGATACACCCTGGATGGAATGCAAACCCATCGCAGGGCGCACACACACACACACACACACACACACACATTGACACACTAGGGACAATTTTCCAAGGTGCCAATCAACCTACAGTGGATGCTTTTGGACCGGGAGGAAACCGGAGAACCCGGAGAAAAACCCCCTGAGGCACGGGGAGAACATGCAAACTCCACACACACATGGCCGAGACGAGAATCGAACCCGGACCCTGGCGGTGTGAGGCGAACGTGCTAACCACTAAGCCACCGTGCCCCTTTCAGATTGACATAATTAGCCTATATGGCATTTCTTATTGACAGATATCAAATCCCCCACATTTACTCTTCTGGGTTAGACGATGACATAAAGTGACACTGCAAAAGCACTTTATTTTCAACCTGGCCGATCGTGTGGACTGTTCAGGATCTCATTACAATCCATACCTTTTAATCCCGCTAAAATATCCCGAGTCCGTTAAGCCTCATTATTGAATAAGGGGTCAATGTCACTTGTAGTCCTGTGGGTGGGATTCTGGGAATTGTAGGAGATCTAGAGAGTCAGACCTTTCCATTTATTTATTTATTTATTTTTGTGTGAGACTTCTGTCTGTTTTTTTTTTCCTTGCCTCTCATTTACTTTAGTGGCAAGTGTGTAATGTACATAATTCAAACAACCAGGGAATAGCTGTGGGCTCCCATCCACCTGCTGGCTTTTATTAGCTAATTAATGGTGATTTATTCGAGCGTAGCCGATCGCCGTTAGGAGTCGGCGAACGCCTCGCGCATTCTGATGGTAAATATGTTTATTTGATGGCAAGTCTGGTAAAACAAAAAAAAAAAAAAAAAAAGAAAAAAAGTTCTGTCTCTTATGCCCCACAGCAATGAAAATTTCAACTCTAATAGAGATGACCTTGTGCTTTTTTTTTTTCCCTTGTTTTTTTCCCTCCCTCTTTCTCTCATTAGTACCTCCCATACTAATGGTCTATTTACACGCATTACAGTCCAAAATAATGGGAACGAGTAAGCGATTTTTTCCCTTCTTTTTTTTTTTACTTTCAAAGGATATGCTACAGTTATATCAATTTGCCAGCAGATAACTTAACATGTTTACTGACGTCTTGTTTAACCAAATACCCTCCACCCACAAACACCCCTGATCTACAACAATGCCTTTCTGTGATTCTGTGAAGTCGCTGTAATTGTGTGTATGTGTTTTTATTTTTCCTTTTGCGAATCTCTATAAATCTTTGGATTTGCCTAGCTTGAGCTCTAGAACCCCTCGACCAAGTCCGCTCCATGCAGATAAAGGCTGTAGAGGAAGAGCTTGGCGAACGACACTTTTGGGATCTGACAAACACCGTTGCAAATATTTCAACAAGTGCACGTTGAAATCCCAGACGAGCGGAGGATATTAAACCTGTGTACAAAACCACAGGAGATTTGAGATGAGTTGGAATACCGACTCCACCCCCCCGGGCCTAATCACCTACGTCTACATCAATACCCGACTTTACTAAAACACTTGCAATGGAATGGTTACAAAGCACACTCGTAAATCTACTAGAACCTCTTCCCAGATGAGTGGAGCCTATTAAAAGAGTACCACATGGTTCACGACCAATCAGCGGGAAGGGGAAGCACTGTGGTTTAAGGCACTGGGCTGCTGATCCGAAGGTTATGGGTTCCATTACCTGTATTTCCACTCTTGTGCTCCAGAGGCCCTGACCCCAGCTACCAGAAAGCGGTGGGTTATGCAAAGAAATACTTTCACTGTGCTGTAATGTGTATGTGACAAAATAAAGGCTATTCGGAAGGTCGTGGGTTCAAGCAATGGTATCGCCAAGCTGCCATTCTTGGGTTGTTGAGTAAGGCTCTTAGTCTCTTTGTGCTCCAGGGGGCGCTGTATCATGGCGTGTGCTCCAGGGACAGTGATGCTCAGTGTTGGGAAGGTTACTTTGGAAATGTAATAAGTTACATATTGCAGTATTCAAATGGAATAATTAGTGTAACTTTTCAATTTCTTTATAAAAGTAAAGTAAATGATTACATTACATACTTTTTGATTACGGTCATGGGAGGGGGGGTGATAATTACAAATTATTTTGTAATTTTGAAATTACGTAATGAGGGGCACGGTGGCCTAGTGGTGAGGAGTTTGCATGTTCGCCCCGTGCCTCAAGGGGTTTTTCTCCGGGTTCTCCGGTTTCCTCCCGGTCCAAAAACATGCACGGTAGGTTGATTGGCCCCTTGGAAAATTGTCCCTAGTGTATGAATGTGTGTGTGTGATTGTGAGTGTGTGTTTGCGCTGCCATGGGTTGGCAACCCATCCAGGGTGTATCCTGCCTTAATGCCCATAGACGCCTGAGATAGGCTCAGACTCCCCGTGACCCGAGGGAAGACAAACATTGCTGATGTTACCCGCTGACCCAAACTTCCAAACAAGTTGAAGTGTGCGAAGAAACAACGTTTGGCAGACGCCTTTATCACGAGCAACTTACAACTGAGCAATTGAGGTTTAAGGGCCTTGCTCAAGGGCCCACTGGTAACAGTTTGGTGGCGGTAATGGGATTTGAACCTGTGCTACAATGACTATGTGACACAAAGGCTATTGTGTTCTAATAATGAAAGATCTATACAACATTTGAGTGTATTTAAGTACAATAGGGAGCTGGTGTAGCAATGGTTAAGGTGTTGGACTCTGGACCGGAAGATCACGGGTTCAAACCCCACCACTGCCAAGCTGCCACTAGTGGACCTTACCCACTGAGTTGGGTAAGTAACTGAGTTACCCACTGGCCCATCCCCTATGTTTACATACTGTATTAGGGAGGTGGTGGCTTAGTGGTTAAGGTGTTGGCCTCTGGACCAGAAGATCGCAGGTTCAAACCCCCACCACCACCCCAAAAAACTCCAGCACCTCATCCACTGAGTTGGGTAAGTAACTGAGTTACCCACTGACCCATCCCCTATGTTTACATACTGTATTAGGGAGGTGGAGCCCAGTGGTAAGGTGTTGGCCGCTGGACCAGAAGATTGCAGGTTCAAAACCACCCCACCCCTGCCACTAGTAGTGGCACTAGTGTCCACCAAGCTGCGGTTAGTGGGCCCTTGAGCAAGGCCCTTAACCCTCAGTTGCTCAGTTGTAAGTAAATGTAAATGTAAATGTAAGTATCCATCCAGGTATTTATGTATGATTATTTATGCACTGCCATTTCTATTGTCACTAAATTAGTGTGTCGCCTTCAACCTTCAAAATTCATGACGTCTGAAACTCGTTTAGAACGTTCCGCAGAGGAAAAAATGTTGCATTAAATGCATTAAAAAAAAAAAACAGAGCTGCTTTCTCTCCTGATTTTGTCTTTTACTGTGCTTTTGTTGTCTTGGCAAGTCAAATAAATAAATAAATAAACACATTCGCAAGAGTGCACCAGGGTCTGGTGTGAGAGGGTGCTTTGCTACGAACACTGACAAAAATAACTGACTTTGAGAACCGAATGTAAAAGCTAACACGACGTGCCAGCGCTTTTTTGCGATATTAATAAATGTTATAGGAAGGGCCAGATATTTGTCTAATGCAGCGTATTTAGGAATCACTGATACATTTTAAGGTCTTGAAAAAGGAAAAAAAAAAAACAACAAAAAAAGTGCAGGAGAATTTCTTCACACATGCCGAGCCATCTGACAAGTCGCTGTCAAATCTACAAAAGCCCAGAGCGTGCGCGATCAAAGTTGGCCTCTTGATGTTTTTCACCCACTTCGTCGCGTATCCTTGGGGGAAAAGCGTCTCTTACTTTTTTTTTTTTTTTTTTTTTTTTTTTCCTCCCTCCCCCCAGTCCCACTGCACATACCGAATCCCAGAAGGCAAATAGGAATATAATGTACTCTGTAAAGTCACCTGGCAGGTCTCAAATGAGCGGATTAGCTGACGAAACCCGGGGTTAAACTCCGACTGCATGAGCGTTCGCTCTTCACCCCCCCCACTGATCCCCATTTCATTGCAATTCAAACAGAAAATCTTAACAGCGGGGCGGAAAAAAAAAAAAAACAATATCACACAATTACGAGACGCCGCCTCGAGCGATGCGTTCAGTGAAAGGGAGAGCTCGCTAGCAAGGTGCCTTCGCCGCTTTAAAGACAACCTTGGCGATGTTTACACTCTGGGAATTGAGCTCGCCTTCATGCCGAATGTGTGTAAAAATGTTATCTGTGTGATGTGAACTTGACAGACATTAAGGAAAATGTCAGGCTGATGGGATATAAAGTACACGCCGCCGTGCCACCGCGCAAAAGGAAAAAACGCTTCCGGAACGTTTCGCGTGACCCGGCGATTGTGATCAATGTAAAGCAGCTTAGCGATGCAGATATAAGGCTATAAAAATGTGTCTTTATTATTCACAGCCGTGCCGCATAAAGGTCACCGAGTATTCCGAGTTGAACTATTGTGTGCTTTGTTCTGCGCCGGTTGAGCACTCAGCAGTCACAAAGGGCTTTTTATGCCAGATAAGACAAAAAGATAACAATGGTGATATATATATATATATATATATATATATATATATAGTGAAGACTGATAAGCATTGCGTTTGTCTATAAAGCTTGATTTCCTCTAAGTTGGCATTTCGGGATCATTTATCAGCACTAATCTAAATAGAGTCAAACGTCTGATCATGTAAAATCGTTGTGATTCTTGTCGTTTCGTCCGCCTCAGAAAAAGCGCAGTAATGGATCGGAATGACAAAAGAGATGCGATTGAAGTGTAGACTTTCAGCTGTCGGGTCAAAAATATCATATTCATAATAACTGTTTTACAAATAGCAAGATAGATTTTTTAATATCGCACATAAAGCAGAATGACACACAAACAAAAAACAACTGAAGTCTGTTGTTTTCCTCCAGATTCAGGCGGGCAAAATGACATATTTATGTCATTTATATGTAATTAATATATGTATTAATTACATTACATACTTTTTATATATTATGTCAATAAATACATTTAGATACATACTTATATATATATATATATATATATATATATATATATATCCTATATATATATATATTTATATCATATTATTTAATTAATTTAATTAAGGGCCTTAATTAAAATAATATATATATATATATATATATATCAAGCACCCACCAGAACCGAAAAAATTATGTCGATGATACTCATCATTTGAAGCTAATTAGTCGGGTAATAGTAATATTTTATGCTAATTAAATCTGATAGTAAAGACTTGTAGCTTTAAAAAAGAAAAGAAAAAAAAAAGAAAAATTTCCTCCAGCTTTCCCTTTAGAGTCGAGGTTGAAATTGAGTGTGATGTGAAAATAGATATCGGAGAGTCATTTTGGCCAGAAATGCCGTTATCATTGCGCGGCCTTTGAATGCTCGGGGGAACCCTGAAACGAATAGGGGCAATAAGTTCGCGGTGTGGAATTAATGTCGTAATTCTTTACAGGGCGGAGAGGAAGTAAGTGAGTCGACATTACCTAGGACTTGAAGCTTAATCCAGGCTACATTGGGTTTTTTTTTTCTCTCTCTCTCTCTTTTCCCTTTCTCCTTTTTTTTTTTAATGATGGCCCTAATTTGTTAGCTCCCACTAAATTATTAATCTCTTTTATATTCACGTAGTTATTACATGTCATAACTGTGTATCTATGGGGTGAGATTTAATAGCATCTTCTGGACCTTAGGAGACGGAGCAGTGTTTAAAAAAAAAGAAAAAAAGTCGAACATTAAATATGGATAATTAAGCAAATATTTACCTTGGCACATGTAGATTATTAGCTACTCGGGCGAGAAGGTTAGGGGCGTCTCAGGGGGGTGGGAATGGAGGAATTATTTTCATGCAGTTATAGATTGTGATCAAAAGCTGGAATGAGTTGCAATGCTACGAGCATGAGGAGAAGCTAATGAAACAGCGTGTTGGCTTATGGCTGTGTTATAAGAGAATTGCACGAGGGCATTTACATTTATGGGATTTGACAGACGCCCTTATCCAGAGCGTTTTGAGGGCCTTGCTCAAGGGTCCACAAATGGCAACTTGTGACCTTCTGTCCAGTGACTTAATGACTCAGTGGCGCCGGGTTACTGATCAGAAGGTCAGGGGTTCGAGACCCATTATCGCCAAGATGCCACCCTTGGGCCCTTGGTCAACTTCCCTTAACCCCCTCTGTTCTACATGGGGGCCGTATCATGGCTGAACCTGCGCTCTGACCCCGACGTTCAAACAAAGAACTTTGCTGTAATGTACAGTATATGTGACAATAAAGGCTCGTCAATTCAACACTTGCATTTAATTATTTATTATATCAATTTGTATGGCACTATTGCTAATATAAACTGTCCCACAGTAGCTTTAGAGAAATAAATAAATTGCAAATTTAAATGTTATTGTCGTGCATTAATCCTTGTAATTTTATCCCAAAGGAAAAAAGAAAACGCCCTATGAGAGATACCAGACTCCAAAAAGGAAGGCATTCTCGTCTTGGTTACACCGAACCTCCATTTATTACAGTTCCATCATTGGTGAGGTTATCAACGTCAGCTAAACCAATCATCCACATGTGTCCACATGCCCTTGAAAAGGATTCTATAATCTACAGTATATACCAGGTGGCATACAAAAGATTTGAGACTCGCTCTATTTATTATTATTAAGTAAGAAATTACTTTATTGGTCACATATGCAACACAGCACAGTGAAATTCTTTCCTTGCATGTCCCAGGTGGGTTTTGGAAGCTCAGGGTCAGCCATGATACAGCGCCCCATGGAGCATGCTCAAAGACCCAGGGGTAGCAGCTTGGAGCTCGAACCCCAAACCTTCGAAGCTTAGTGCCTTAGATCACTGAGCTACTCCCTCCCGGAGTATCGTCATTAATCTAGAATAGCCTTTATTTGCAACACATACAGTACTGTGGACAAAAAGCTTTATGCAGGTGTGAAAAAATGCTGTAAACAAAAAATGGAAGTGTTAATTATTTACTTTCATCAATGAATGAAATGCAGTGAATGAAGAAAAGAGAAATGAAGTCAATATTTGTTGTGAACACACTTTACCTTCAAAACAGCAGTAACACTTCTAGGTACACTTACACACAGTGTTTATGAAGGAACTCGGATGGTTGTTTGTTCCATCTTGGAGAAGTAAACACAGATCTTCTATGGATGTCGACGTTCTCACATCCTTCTGTCTCTTCATGTAAATCCCACACACACTCCATGATGTTGAGATCAGGACTCTAGGAAGGGGGGGGGGGGCGTGCATCACTTCCTCTACTTCTACTTCTTCTAAACGTCACTCACAACAAATGTTGATCTGATTTCCATTTTTTCTTTTGTTTGCTCACTTTGAATTTCGCAAATTTTGTTCATTCATTAATTCATCCATTAATCCATTCATTCTACAGCTACAGTATATCCAATCCCTCAAGTCACGGGAGTCTGTGTCTATCTCAGGGCATTAAGGTCTATGGGCATTAAGGCAGGATACACCCTGGATGGAATGCCAACCCATCACAGGACACGCACACACACATACACACACACACATTCATACACTAGGGACAATTTTCCAACCTAAAGTACATGTTTTTGGACCGGGGAGGAAACCGGAGAACCTGGAGAAAAACCCCCTGAGGCACGGGGAGAACATGCAAACTCCACACACACATGGCCGAGACGGGACTCGAACCCGGACCCTGGCGGGACCACCGTGCCCCATAAATTGGCATCATTATTTATATTTCTGAAAGCATTCTCTGTTTCCACAATTTTTTCACACCTGCCTAAAATCTTTGCACACAGTACTGTACATTCCCACACAGTGAAATTCTTTCTTCACATATCACAGCAGGTTTTTGAAAGCTCAGGCAGGATACAGCGCCCCAGGGAGCACAGAGGGACCCATGAGTGGCAGCTTGGGACTCGAACCCACAACATTCTGAGCAGTAGTTTAGTGCCTTAAATCACTGATCTCCCCCCTCCCTGACTTACCTTAGAATCTTAATTAATCGAGAATAGCCTTTATTTGTCATATATACATTACAGTGAAATTCTTTCTCCATATATCCCAGCTTGTTTGGAAGCTGGGGTCAGAGTGCAGTGTCAGCCATGATACAGCACCCCCTGGAGCACAGAGGGTTAAGGATCCAAGAGCGGCAGCGTGGTGATACCGGGGCTCAAACCCCAATCTTCCCACTGCGCTTTACCCCTCCGCTATGTTTACATACTGTATTAGCGAGGTGGTGGCTTAGTGTTAAGGTGTTGGCCTCTGGACCAGAAGATCACAGGTTCAAACCCCACAACCACCACAACCAAAGCATATAGTACCGCATTTCCCTTTACTCTGCATTTCCCTTTACTCTGAATTGTATCACTCTTTTCTGTTGAAGGTTAAATGATATCTCTACGTGAAGATACCCTTTTTAGTGTGGAGAAAGACATGTGCCTGAATAAGCACTTGTGTATATGCGAGAAATATAAGAACTGAACATTTTCATTTTAAGATCTTCTTGTGTTAATAAAGGAAATGACAGAAGAATGAATTTCTTAAACACAGCACATCCAGGAGAGTGAAGGTCATTATTAATACACGTTTGCCTTTGCCGGACGACGGATAGGCCCGAGTGCCTACATTTGAAGTAAGTTGGCAGCCACGAGCTGATCCATGATGCGGTGATGTCGGAGGGGCGGGGCTTAAAGTGTAGTGATTTGGGTTGAAGCGGTGGGCTACTATCCCGCTGAGTCAACCCCCACAGACCAACCCCCTCGGTGGGCCATCTGCCAGACAGCCCTCACACACCGACACACACACACACACACACACGATAATGAGGAGGGAGTGTGTAGGGAGACGGCTTGATCCTGAGAGCAAATCAATTCCTAACTGCCCCCATGTTAGGGAACTACAATAAAGGAAATAGAGAAGAGATTTCTTTTTGTTTTGTTTTATTAAAATTTTTTAAAAATAATTTTAAGGAAATAATGCAATAATGTTTGTTTTCTAAAAGGCTCATTCTTTTTGATGGCAGCAAACGTTGTACTGTATGATTGTGGTGGAATTTAGAGCTTATAGCTATTTTAAATTTATACTTCCTCATTCCTGATGATAATATTAATGATAATTATAATATTATTGACGATTCTTCTTTTTCTGCTAATTACAATAATAATAAATAATAATAATAATAATAGTTATATTATTATTATTATTATTATTATTATACAATACACAATTTCACACATTTTTAAATTTTTTTTTTGAAGAAGTAAAAGTAGGTTTTATTATAATAATAATAATATAATAATAATAATTATTATTATTATTATTATTATTATTATTATTATTTTATTATTATTAATAATAAAGTAGGTTTTCTTATAATATAATATAATAATTATTATTATTATTATTATTATTATTATTATTATTATTATTGTTATTATTATTATTATTATTATTATTTAATAATAAAAAGTAGGTTTTCTTATAATAATAATAATAATTATTATTATTATTATTATTATTATTATTATTATTATTATTATATTATTATTATTATTATTATTATTATCAAATATTGTGTAAATTGTGTAAACAATTAATTCGTCTGTGTTTTACTGTTAAATAAGCATTTTCTATTATTTTTCTTAGCTTTATTTAAAAAACAGGGTTAAGTTTAACATAATATTTTTAAAGATATGAACAATATAGTGACCACAGGGCCAGTGTAATCAAAATAATGCAAAATATCATTTTAATTATTATTTTTTCATTCTTTTCTCTATTTTTTTTTATTTACTAATGAATAAAGAACGACTCCCTGCTTGATCATGCCTAAACCTTTTACTTTACATGCATATTCATCATATTTAATGGCACCCCAATCATGGAATTCACCCATTTCAATTTCCAAATCACCTTACACCTCACTAATCCCAATCGGTTAACTTCATCCGGCGATTCATTGCGGCCTGTTTATTTGCGACTCCCTAACATTCATCCGTCCATCAATAAACAGAAGGACTTAATTGGGTTAAAGACACGTAATAACAAACCATATAAATATTTACGTTTCGCCCGCATTGTGATGTAAATGCGATCGCCTCATTGCCTCGAAGATTCAATTAGAGCTTCCTCTCGGTAGCGCACATGGAGTGGACCAGCGGGAGTGTATCGATTGAAGTATGTCATGTGCGAAAGAGGCGGGAGAGACCCGTCACGAGAGAGAGAGAGAGAGAGAGAGAGATAGAGGGATAGAGATCGAGGTGCTTCTTCTTACTTAATGGAGTGACATAAAATAGGTGAGAAAGGTCTTAAATTAGTAAATGCGTATACTTGGACCCGTCTCACTTGCTGCCTCTTGTTTTTGTGCATGTGTGAAAAAGGAATGATGGGAAGAAAAAATGGGTGCGAAGTGAAATGAGATATATGGTTAAGTATGGAGAGAATAAGAAAATGGAAAAAAAGAGAGAGAGTGTGTGTGTGTGTGTGTGTGAGAGAGAGAGAGAGAGAGAGAGAGAGAGAGAGTGGGAGACTAGGCTCCAGGGTTTCTACTGCTTTCTCTTTGCAATGAGTTGCAACTGTCAGTTACTTTTATCCGTAGCTTTTCATCACACTGCTGGGTCTGAGTCAGACGATGCCACCTGAGAGTGCTTGGGATTTGTAGGCTACAAGTCATTAGTGAGCCCTGCTGAGAAATCCAGCCAACAGATCCACTGAATATCACTCCAGACAAAGATTCTTCTTAACCCTTGAAGCTCTGACGTGCAGCGCGGGCCCTTTTTTTTCTTTTTTTTTTTTTTTCTTTTTTTTTCCCTCTTCCTCCCAGAAAATACTCTGCTATGCTGTTACACTTTAGAGAATTTTGATCAGTCGGAATTTAAAGGCAACTTTTTATATTTAATCAGGTAGGAAAAGCCATTTATATGCGGCAGCCCTGTGGTATCGTACACGTACCTGATAACGAACAACGCATTCGGAATACCGTGAAAGAATAAAAACAAAACAAAAAAAAAAAACACCGCAATTCACAAAACCTAACATTTTATAGGCATGGGTTGTATTAATCTAATTCCTGTAAAACAAATAGGTGTTTATTTATCCTTCGCTGTTCCCTTTTCTACAAAACTATGATCATCTTGGTTAGTTTCTATTTCGGCCATTAGTTAGTAGTGCAACAACTTTATATTGACGAAATATGACATCATATTTAAATTTGCAGTAACTAAACATATAGACTCAAATTTGTATTAGCCTTAACGATGTGGGTCTGGTCTTTGTGACGTTGTGAGGGAGGAGTGCCTGCTAGGTTCAGCAATGTAGGTATGGTTCCTGGGGTCTGGCTCTGTGATGGAGGTGTGGCTCGAGTGCCTGTTAGGTTCAGCAATGGAGGTATGGTGCCTGGGGTCTGGCTCTATGATGTGTGGTCTGAGTGCCTGTTAGGTTCAGCAATGGAGGTATGGTGCCTGGTGTCTGACTCTGTAATGGTGGTGTGGTCTGAGTGCCTGCTTGGTTCAGGAATGGAGGTATGGTGCCCGGGGTCTGGCTCTGTGATGGAGGTGTGGATTGAGTGCCTGCTAGGTTCAGCAATGGAGGTATGGTTCCTGGGGTCTGGCTCTGTGATGGAGGTGTGGCTCGAGTGCCTGCTTGGTTCAGCAATGGAGGTATGGTGCCTGTGGTCTGGCTCTGTGATGTGTGGTCTGAGTGCCTGCTAGGTTCAGCAATGGAGGTATGGTGCCTGGGGTCTGGCTCTGTGATGTGTGGTCTGAGTGCCTGCTAGGTTCAGCAATGGAGGTATGATTCCTGGGGTCTGGCTCTGTGATGGAGGCGTGGCTCGAGTGCCTGCTTGGTTCAGCAATGGAGGTATGGTGCCTGGGGTCTGGCTCTGTGATGGAGGCGTGGCTCGAGTGCCTGCTTGGTTCAGCAATGGAGGTATGGTGCCTGGGGTCTGGCTCTGTGATGTGTGGTCTGAGTGCCTGCTAGGTTCAGCAATGGAGGTATGGTGCCTGGGGTCTGGCTCTGTGATGGAGGTGTGGCTCGAGTGCCTGCTTAGGTTCAGCAATGGAGGTATGGTGCCTGGGGTCTGGCTCTGTGATGGAGGTGTGGCTCTGAGTGCCTGCTAGGTTCAGCAATGGAGGTATGGTGTCCTGGGGTCTGGCTCTGTGATGGAGGTGTGGCTCGAAGTGCCTGCTAGGTTCAGCAATGGAGGTATGGTGCCTGGGGTCTGGCTCTGTGATGGAGGTGTGGATTGAGTGCCTGCTAGGTTCAGCAATGGAGGTATGGTGCCTGGGGTCTGGCTCTGTGATGGAGGTGTGGCTCGAGTGCCTGATAGGTTCAGCAATGGAGGTATGATTCCTGGGGTCTGGCTCTGTGATGGAGGTGTGGCTCGAGTGCCTGCTTGGTTCAGCAATGGAGGTATGGTGCCTGTGGTCTGGCTCTGTGATGTGTGGTCTGAGTGCCTGCTTGGTTCAGCAATGGAGGTATGGTGCCTGGGGTCTGGCTCTGTGATGTGTGGTCTGAGTGCCTGCTAGGTTCAGCAATGGAGGTATGATTCCTGGGGTCTGGCTCTGTGATGGAGGCGTGGCTCGAGTGCCTGCTTGGTTCAGCAATGGAGGTATGGTGCCTGGGGTCTGGCACTGTGATGTGTGGTCTGAGTGCCTGCTAGGTTCAGCAATGGAGGTATGGTGCCTGGGGTCTGGCTCTGTGATGGAGGTGTGACTCGTGTGCCTGCTAGGTTCAGCAATGGAGGTATGATTCCTGGGATCTGGCTCTGTGATCGAGGCGTGGCTCGAGTGCCTGCTAGGTTCAACAATGGAGG
Source organism: Kryptopterus vitreolus (assembly GCA_030449085.1). Classification (NCBI taxonomy): domain Eukaryota; kingdom Metazoa; phylum Chordata; class Actinopteri; order Siluriformes; family Siluridae; genus Kryptopterus; species Kryptopterus vitreolus. The sequence continues at coordinate 586,167 of JACRUU010000003.1, forward strand.
TATGGTGTTTGGGGTCTGGCTCTGTGATGGAGGCGTGGCTCAAGTGCCTGCTAGGTTCAGCAATGGAGGTATGGTGACTGGGGTCTGGCTCTGTAATGGAGGTGTGGCTTGAGTGCCTGTTAGGTTCAGCAATGGGGGTATGGTGCCTGGGGTCTGGCTCTGAGATTTGGCCCTTGTGCCTGTACATTTCGGTGATGGAGGTGTAGCCTTTGTGTCTCTCAGTCTCACTAATGGATGTGTGTCCTTTGTGCCTGTTAGGCTCAATAATAAAGTTTGGGCCTTTTTGTCTGTCAGTCTCACCGATGGAGGTGTGGCCGTTGTGCCTGTCAGTTTCAGTAAGTAGAGGCGTTTACTTCCACTCCACTATGGCGGACGTTTTCCGCACCACACTGTATCCTTTCTCGTGTTTTTTTTCTCTCTTTCTTTCTAAATAGTAATTAAAATTACAAGTTTGAACTGCTTCAAATGTATCCACACTACACCGGATCACGCATCACATGTGAAATTCCCAGTGATGGATGTGAAAGCCCCAAACCCAAAGGGAATCAAATCAGCATGAATCCTGCTGGGGCTACAAGACGACTGATCAGACGGGCAGACGATCCTACAGGTGAGTCATTTTAATATTCATTACCTTCGTATAGAATAGTAAACAGGTCTTGTGGTGAATAAGTGCAGCGATGAGTTATCCATAACCCTCACCCCCCTCCCATGTTTTTTTCACCAAGCTTGGCATTATTTGCATTGCGCTACAGTGTGGACATTGTAAGTGAATGTTTTTGTAATGGGAAAGCCCAGGAGTGGAGCAGGGGTTAGCCGGGAAGCTGCTGTTTGATTGCCTGAGGTAGGAAAACAGAAAAGCGACCCGCCGTGCTCTGGGGACCGAGCTAAACGAATGCGGCCAGCAAAGAGCCGGTGGAATCTGCTATTCAAGGTCGGCTCTCCGGTGTTTGCCCAAAGCCGTGTCAACACACCGGACGTGAGTTTATAGAGATATTACAGGCCTTCCGAAGTCTGCACACACTTGCTCGTGTTCGGGGGGCCGAATGTGATTTGTGCGATGCAGAAGCAGAGCTGGAGCTTCTGTCCACACATCTCATCAGAGAGCTGAGCCGGGGTCAGGTCGGCTCGCCACATGTGTTTGCTTTTCATCATTAGAAAGCAAACCGGGGAGTTTCTTAGTTTTCGCATTAGCAGGGGCAACATTTGCTCTCGGCAGAGTCGAGCCATCTCATTTCTGCCGCGCCTCACATGCAATTGCCTGCTCTCATAACCGCGACATGACGGGCTACAGCTGTTCCAGGTAAGGTTCGGAAAGAAAGCACTCACCACCTTCATGTGACACTACAAAATATCAGAGAGTTTACACTGGTATGGGCAGTGTGTTAGATTGTATTGACACTCCATCAGTGGAATGGTATACACTTTATTGGTACACATCAATGGTATTCCTATGACATTCCTGGGGGTTTCGCTTTCGTTCCAAAAGCAAAGATATATATATATATATATATATATATATATATATATATATATATATAATATATAATATATATATATATATATATATATATATATATATATATATATATACCACTTTATCCGATTTTCCCCCTCGGGTCACGGGGAGTCTGTGCCTATGGGCATTAGTCTGCGTCTATGGGCATTAAGGCATGATACACCCTGGATGGAATGCCAACCCATCGCAGGGCACACACACACACACACATCACACACACATTCATACACTAGGGACAATTTTCCAAGGTGCCAATCAACCTACCGTGCATGTAAATATATATATATATATATATATATATATATATATATATATATATATATATATATATATATATATATATATATATATATATATATAATAACCACGATTAATCACATGATTCATATTAATTGCATAATTTGTCTGTGCATATATAAATATAACATTTTCATTCAAAATATTAATTTCATGCTAATTAATTAATTAATTACATGCTTAGTAATTTCTATGCAATATTTTAGTGGTTCTTTTAATTGAGGGGGAGGGGTTAGAGCTCAATGGTTTAAGGCGCTTGGCTACTGATCGGAAGGTCAAGGGTTTGAGCCCCGGTATCGCCAAACCTGCTTCTTCTTGTGTCCTTGAGCAAGGCCCTTAACTCTCTGTGCTCCAGGGGGCGCTATATCACAGATGACCATGTGCTCTGACCCCAGCTTCCAAACAACAAGTTGGGATATGCGAAGGAAAGAATTTCACTGTGCTGTAATGTATAGGTGACAAATAAAGGCAATTCTATGCTATACTAATGGTTAAATATGGTACGTGGCTCCTTTAAGAATTATGTTCCAGTTTTGGTTGCTTTCCATATAAACTGTTGATAATATATGCTATTATAGTGAGGAGCTCATACCTGTTGTGAATTCGCAGCTAGGTGGCGCAATTTGGGGAAATTTTAGAAGTGTGAGTGAATGCATGTTCAGAATGGCCAGAATGTCAAAAAGTTCCCAGCAAAGTCTTTGTTGTTTGGGTTTACGTTCATTCGCCAACACAACGCCTTGTGAAGGAGCAGATCTCACACTCACACACACACACACACACACACACATACACACACACACACACACACACACACACACACATGTGTGCGTGCTTGTGTGATTTTTAAAGCACTAACCTATATACATATACAGTATATATATATATATATGTATATAGGTTAGTGCTTTAAAAACAGCAAAGTAACAAACACACAACTAACAATTGTGGCCAATTTAATCAAGGTATTTATGGCATTGGGTAAATGCCCTTATCCAGACCGAATGGCAATAATGCAATGGTGGATTAAGGGGTCTGGCTCAAGGTCCCAGCAGTGGCAGCTAGGACTAGGATTTAAACTTGTGCTGATGCAGGGATTTGAACTTGTGACCTTCCAATCCAGAGTCTTAACCATCACCACCACCACCACCAAGGTGGGAATGTACAGACCTGCTCTGATGAAAACACACCAAATATATACTGGGATTGTGATAAAGCGAGTCACAATGCAACACCCCATTAGTGCCTAAAGTATAAGGACAACTGGTCTTAAGTATATGTGTTGTTTAGGACTTATATTCCAAATTTAGTTCCCAATATGCTATTATAATTCCCTCCATTCTTCTGGGATGATGTTCCTTTAGATGTTGGAGTGCGCCTGTGGACGTCTGTGTTTATTTACCCACAAGGGATTTAGGTGTTACTATTATACTATTATACACTTCCCAATTTTACTGGCCAGTGCTAGTTTCAATATTGCCCTGCGTTTTTCATTTTCTTGGCATTGTTGATGCACTTCATGCAGCTAGGACAACCTACTTCCGTGATAAGTGTTATGTAGCTGCTACGTAGCCTTATACCGTCTGTGAAGTTGTTTTAATGTAGCACTGGAGAAACATCGTCTTATCTCATCTCATATCTCATATGGTTGGAATTACAACAATAAGAGATTCTTGACTTGACAGGTCGGGCGTCCCAATACTTTTGGTAATACGTTGTAACACACCGAGCCATTTGGGGCAACAACAACAACAACAGATATATGTTTATAATTGGACGTTGTACACAAGTGTCACTAGTGTGTGTGTCCACCCCCGCCCCTCCCCCACCCTGAGAGGGCGACGCCATATGCGTGTATCCAGGGTGGTAAAGAGGCGCCGTTATCACCGCTGTCCCCTGACAATCGCCCAGTTATATATGTCGCACTTGTGTGCTGTAAAAGTAATCAATAACCGATGTGCTTGAGTGCGTCTAGATCTTGCGTAAACGCATGAAAACTTAATCATGTGCGGAGACGGAAATCAAACAAGAAGCGCGCGTATGTGTGTGTGTGTGTGTGTGTGTGTGTGTGTGGTCAGTGATTGTATCTTTAGGGTGTGCGCCCACGGGGTGTGTGCTGCCTGGTCGGTCACTGCCTCGGCAATCAGAAGTGTGACAGGTGGAAATTGGACGCGGCAGGCTCTATTTCATGAATTAATGTAAACACAGCCCATGCAATTACAGCGCCGGTCATTTCATGGGACGCCGTCCTCCTGCGCAGTTCCAGCCGAATGGAAACGCGGCGCTTACTGGGGCGTTTAATTGTATACACGGGCAGGCTAAACGCTTCGGCTAGGACTTAGCATGAGAGAGGAAAAGTGGGGACTCGTGTGTGTGGTTGTGGAGGGGGTTGTTGATGTGATGCGGTGGTAAAAAGAAAGGGAGAGGAAGGGGGGTTGGGGTGGGGACGAGAGGACGAGAGGACGAGAGGACGAGAACCTCTACAAGTGGAAAATTGTATTCAGTTTAAACATAGCATTTCGTTTATTGATCCGGCTGCAGAGGCGAGGCATCGCGGGCGAGGCGAGAAGACAAGGAAATCAGATGGATTCATTTGAACGCCTTATGAAAGTGCACAAGGTTGACGGATATTGAGCTATTCGGGAGGCAGAGATGGCATTACTGATCATTTGGAAATGGTACCTTTTTGGCGCTTATCATACCCAAAAGACAGGACGGATTACAAAAAAAGTAATTTATTTTATTTATTTTATTATTTTATATTTTTAATTTAAATTCAACCCTGGATGCATTTCCCAATTTGCACAAAACAATCTGTCTAATAATTCACGTAAAAAAAGAACTACAAAAATATGCACAACATTTCTATCCGTTTATTGTTACATTACATGGTGGAATCCTGACAGAAGCAAGTTTGTTCCGATTATAAATTCTTTCTAGCAGAGTCACAGAGGTCTCTTTTCTTCTTACTTGACATGTTATCAAGAAATATGGCAGGTATACATCTGACTGCTACAAAGACTCGACACTGGAGACTCCTTCCATAAATATTACAGAGACCTTCCCTATCAGAAAACTTCACCCGATAAAGGAATACACGTGTTTTGACCGAGCGATCTGATACGGTGGGTGGGGGTGATAGCTTTGAGGTTATGGATTTGGACTCTGGATCTGAAGGTCATGGGTTCAAATCCCAGCTTGCACCATGCTGCCTCTTCTGGACCTCTAAGCACGGCCCCCCCGGACCCATATCTTAACATGCCACTCAACTCCCTGTTATACCAATTTCAATGAAAAGTATTAATTTAAGGTACATTTAGAACAAATAATAATACGTTTATTTTTTTTCTTCCATCCATTTCCGTTTAATTATTTAATTCATTGTTGATTGATTAAAATATATAATCGCTTGATTGTTACTTCCTGATTCATCAAAACCGAATCCCACCATTTTATCTGTCCTAAAAGTGCCTTAAGTACTTTTCAAACACCTATTTAAATAGAGTTTTTAATACTCTAATCAACATGCAATTGAATGAATATGCAAATGTATGTTAATTATCAGTGAAAACAAACTCGACATGGAGACAAAGTGTACTTATAAATGTTATAAAAGTATCTTTTTTGTAAATGATCGGGACTTTCGGCTATGTTTCCACATGGACGGTTTTAATTGGTGCTTGATTGGAGGTGCATCAGTCAAACAGATATTTAGTGATGAATCCACTGTTGCCTTGTGTGTTTTTGCTTTCTAGCAATACTATAATTGTGCAATGACTGCCTCCTATAGGATCGAAGGTACGTGTCAAATATGCATCAACAGGCATTGGAGGAATACATCCGTTAAATTGGCCACGTTCGGGCTGGGAGCAGTTTGATGCGATTTTGCGACAATAGTCTAGAAGGGGTTAAACTTTATTTCTAAGTAAAAGTCTATCTAAATCAAAAACAGACATCATCATGAATAAACGTGTTGCATTGCAGGTTATACTTCCGCCTCTTATAATATTTATATAATATATAATATAATATATCTATAGCTTTATCCGACTTCTCTGTGCCTATCTTTGGGCATCAAGGCAGAATACACCATGTATGGAATGCCAACCCATCTCACACACACACACACACACACACACACACACACATGGAGGAGGCTGGAATCGAACCCCAAACGTGTGAGGAGACACAGTCACAGTGCCGCTGTCTTTTTTATAGTATTTATTCATATTTTTTATAAAAAAAATAGAAATGTGCTCTGCTTTAATGAAAATAGCACTGTTAATTTGCGTCAACGTACTACTAGCGCGACAACCCTAATATTTTTCTATACGATATATTAAACTATAGTTGGCCACATTTGGACCAATCAGAATGGAATATTTGATTCGTACTAATTCCTGTTGTCTTTTCGCAAGCTGGTAAATTCGAGATCAACAAAAAAGCTCCCATTCAGGAAAATCCTTTTGCATGTCCTTCTTCCCAGTTGAACAAGGTGTCTGATATTTTCGCCAAGCGCAGCCTCTCAATTCCCACGTAGGACATCGTGACGCGACATCGTTATATATCTTTTCCTATTATCACAGCCGATCAATAATTCACGTGTTTCTATTCCCGACGCAGGGAGGAGCCATGCAAACACACACGCTCAGGAAGTCTGAAATCAAACCAGCAGCCAGAACGCAAGAGCAGGTTTCAGCGTGGAAATAAAAAAGCCAAACAAAAAGGAAAGAGCGAGAGAGAGAGAGAGAGAGAGAGAGGGGGAATAAAATGTTCATTATTCCTGTAGCATTCTCCTGTTGGTCCTTTGTGAGAGCCTAACCTTTCTCTCTCACAGTCCCAGAGTGCTATTCACACAATCACTTACAACATTAATCAAAGCTCGGAGGCTAATGGCTCCTGACGCGTTATGGGCCGCCGTCCAACCTGCTCCCGCCGACGCATCTGTTAGCTCTGTGCTAGCATCACGTGGCTAACGCTGTAATGGCAGCTCCGAGATGCGCAGCCATTAAGCACTTAAAGCTGGAGATGCGATCGTGTGATGCATGCAGAAAGCCTTTTTAGATGCCATGCAAATGCAGGCCGGGAAGATTTACAATACTTTAAAGCTGAATGGGGATTCAAAGCGGAGGACGCTCCCTCCAAAATGTCCAAGAAAATGTGTTTATGTCACAGTGGCAAATGAATGTCTTCAACTTTACCATTATTTGGAATTGGGATTTTTGTTTGTTTTTGTTTTTTTTCTTTAGCTTATGAGGACATTTGGATCATATAGTTTTCAAACAAAACATGCATATTTAAAATTGTTCGATTTGTGTATAGGATTGCATTAATTAGCGGCCTAAATAATGATATATTTTTTATATTTTAACATGACCCAGATTAAAAACAAAAAAGTAACAATTTCTTTGTTTAATTTCCTCTGGACCAGAAGATTGCAGGTTCAAACGCCACGACCACCGAGCTGCCACTAGTGGGAGCCCTTGAGCAAGGCCCTTTGCCCTCAATTGTTCAGTTGTAAGTCGCTCTGGATAAGGGCGTCTGCCATATACTGTAAATATGTATTGTATATCTATCTACTTGTCTGTTCATCTATCTATCTATCTATCTATTCATCCATCCATACATACATCCATCTACAGTCTATTTATCCTTCCTTTCATCTGTCTATCCATCCATCCATTCACCTGTCTATCCACCCATCTGTCCACCTGTCTATTCATTGTTCCATCCATCCATCCATTCACCTATTTATCCATTTATCCATTTCTGTTCATCAGACAATCTGTGTGTCTGTCTATCTATGGGTCCATCCATCCATCCATCCTAACATCTACATATCTATATCTATATATATCTATATCTATCTATCTATCTATCTATCTATCTATCTATCCATTCATCCATATATCTACAGTCTATCTATCCTTCCTTCTATCTGTCCATCCATCCATCCACTTGTCTATCTATTCATCCATCTATCCATCTACAGTCTATCTATCTATCCTTCATTCCTTCCTTCCTTCCATCTGTCTATCCATCCATTCACCTGTCTATCCACCCATCTGTCAACCTGTCTATTCATTGATCCATCCACCCAGGACCTAGGTTGGATTCCCGTCTCGGCCATGTGTGTGTGTGTGGAGTTTGCCTGTTCTCCCCGTGCCTCAAGGGTTTTTCTCCGGGTTCTCCGGTTTCCTCCTGGTCCAAAAACATGCACAGTAGGTTGATTGGTACCTTGGAAAATTTTGTGTTTGTGCCCTGCGATGGGTTGGCATTCCATCCAGTGTGTATCCTGCCTTAATGCCCATAGACGCCTGAGATAGGCACAGACTCCCCGTGACCCGAGGGAAGATCGGATATAGCGGTAGAAGATGAATGAATGAATGAATGAATGAATGATGGGAAGGTCCTCATAAGAACAGAACTAGAAGCACGTGTGTATCGATGGTCTAACTTCATTATTATTTCTGTGTATATTTGTTACATTTATGAACACAGCCTGCGATCTTCCGTCTCCCTCCTTTCTGCTGATTCACACAAACTGTTTACCCTCAATGCACCTCCAAAGTTTCCGTCCCACAGCTACACGTAGACGGGCTGTTTTCTTCTTCAATCTTCCGCACGCAAGTGTAAATATATATCAATATTTGATCTTATAGGCCGCTCCAGTTCTTTGTCTGTCTTCCGGCGAGGTTCTACAGGCAAAACACGTAAGCAGGAGCGTATTAATAATGCAGAATGGTGACACTGACCTTATTCAAAGCCTTTCAACCTCAGCTGGTATCTCGATGAGCGGCATCCCACTGATACACACAGCGCATTACCCAGCTCAAACGGCAGAGCGGAAGGTAGAAAACAGTGTATGTGCACTATGTATTTTATACATTGATGGATAAATGTATGTTCTTTATAAATCCTTTATTGTCCTTTTAGAGTCCAAGCTTATAAAAAGACTGCTCTTACATTCATTATTCACATTATTGAAAATTCTACTACTGCTTTCGAATGTGTTATGAAATGTTTGTTATTATTATTATTTTTTTTTTTTCTGTTAAAACGCTATCAAATGTTGCATCTGAAAATCCAAAAAGTCATGTAAAAGTTACCGAGAGTCGATGCACCGAGCGTTCCGCAGCTGTTTCAGTTATATTAATAATATCATATTATTTATATGAGGGGCACGGTGGTTTAGTGGTTAGCACGTTCGACTCACACCTCCAGGTTCGGGGTTCGTTTCACGTCTCGGCCATGTGTGTGTGGAGTTTGTATGTTCTCCCCGTGCATCAGGGGGTTTTTCTCCGGGTTCTCCGGTTTCCTCCCGATCCAAAAAACATGCACGGTAGGTTGATTGGCACCTTGGAAAATTGTCCCTAGTGTGTGATTGTGTGTGTGTGTGCTCTGTGATGGGTTAGCATTCCATCCAGTTTGTATCCTGCCTTAATGCCCATAGACGCCTGAGATAGGCACAGACTCCCCGTGACCCGAGGGAAGATCGGATAAAGCGGTAGAAGATGAATGAATGAATGAATGAATGAATGAATGAACAAACTTTCACTATTTACAAAAGATCAATGAATACTCCAGTTTAAAGGCTAAAAAACAAACAAATAAATACATAAATAGAGTTTAGGAAATTGGCTCAAACATGCATTCTTGTCAAGAATTTTGTTTTTTTGTAAACGGATAAATCAATCAATAACTAACATATAAATAACCAAATAATTCATCACAACGGAATAAAAATGTTACATTATTTACATATTATATGCATATTTTATAAATCTATTTATTTATTTATTTATTTATTTATTTATTTATCTGTTTGTTTTTTTACTCAAGGTGTTCACTTTAGACCGGAGTACTCGTTGATCTTTTGTAAATAGTTAAAGTCTGTTAAAGATGGCGGAGAATGCCACGTTCACAATATAAATAAATAAATAAATGAATAGATTTGAGGAAATTTAGCTCAAACGTGTGTTCTTGTCAAGAATTTAGTTTTTTGTTGTCTTGCATCAATGAATAAATCAATCAATAACTAACATATAAATAACCAAATAATTTCATCACAATGGAATAAAAATGTTACATTATTTACATATTATATACATATATATTTATATACATTTATTGTATGACCTTATATGAACTTGGGGAAGTGAGCAAGCATAAGGATTTGAGTGACAAATTGTGACGGCTAGACGACTGGGTCAGATCTGGGTCAGAGGTTAGACGACTATCCAAAGCATATCCAGCTCTTTATCCTGCCCCGTCTGCTGTGATCAGGATCTATCAAAAGAGGTCCAAAGAAGAAACACCGGAGACAGTTTCATAGAGTGAAATGGTCCGGCCTTCAGAGCGGTCCGATCCAACAGACAAACTCCTGTAGCCCAAATTGCGAAGTAGTCAATGATGTTTATCCTGGACAGATCAGGACTCTATGTGGCAGCGAAAGGGGGAACAACACTATATTACATAAGTGGTCATAATTTTATGGCTGATCAGTTTCCTGCCATGAAGTTATGCCTCGTTAACTCGCGATTAATCGCACATTAATCGTACATTTTTAATATAACTAACAGATGTTATAATTATATACATTTCACTCAAAAGCTGTCCCTTTCAAAAAATGATTGATTATTTCATCTTTATTTTACTCCGGAAATTATTGTTTTAATATTCATTTTAATGTTAATTTCTTGTTCATTTCAATGTTCATTTTTTGAGTGGTTGCTTTAATTGTTAAATACTATACGTGGCTATTTAATTTAAGAATTATGTTCCTGTTTTGGTTGCTTTCCTTATAAACTGGTGCTACATTTAGGTTCTATACGGTAATATACGCTAATATAGTGAGGAGATCGTACCTGTTGTGAATGCGCAGCGAGTAGGTGTAATTCGGGGAAGTTTAGGACGCGCACTGGATGCACTGAACGTTTCTTTATTCATTTCTTCTTTTTTGTTTTTTGTTGTTCGAGCCTGTGCCTACCTCAGGCGTCTATGGGCATCTAAGGCAGGATACACCATGGATGGAATGCCAACCCATCACAGGGCACACACACACACACACACACACGCACACTCACATTCACACACATTCATACACTACGGACAATTTTCCAAGGTGCCACTCAACCTACCGTGCATGTTTTTGGGACCGGGAGGAAACCGGAGAACCCGGAGAAAAACCCCCTGAGGCACGGGGAGAACATGCAAACTCCACACACACATGGCCGAGACGGGAATCGAACCCGTTAGTGAACGTGCTAACCACTAACCACCGTGTCCCCCTATATATATATATATATATATATATATATATATATATATATATATATATAATTGTATTGATACTTTGGTGATATTCTGTATAACTATATTTTATTTATTTATTGCAGACAAATGCATTACTGAAAACTTAAGCTCTATAAAAAGGTAGATGGGAGTGCGAGTGATTCGATTGGTCCTCATTAGCTGAGCGGCAGTGATTATGTGGCAGAGCGCTTTACATGATGATTAATTGTGTTAAATAATGCAGCGTGCACGAGGAGGGAATTAACACACATCACATGATCGTCTCGTGGCTGGACTGGGAGGTGTTTCGAGCTGAATGGATTAACCCATTATATCCTAATTAGAGATGCGGCAGTGTGAAGGCGCGGGCAGATAAACTGGTTTAGTGATACGTTGAAGTCGGTTGTAAAATTTTACAGGGAGGTCATTTTGCATGACAGCAGCGACAATTAAATAAGACTCGCTGCGGCAGGGTAGAGGAAAACATTGTGCAGTTGCATTATGGGATTTCAGAGGACCCAGTTCTCTGTTGGAATACATTGTGGTGCTGGAATGTGGCGGATTGCTGATTACTGTTCTAGAATGACATGAAGCGCTTTATTCTCCTTTTACTGCAGCAATTTACAATTAATCGCCTGTTTGTTTGCTTGTTTGTTTATTTCTTTATAACTATACATACTCCGGGGGCACGTTGGCTTAGTGGTTAGCACGTTCTCCTCACACCGCCAGGATCCAATCCATCCATTCATTCATTCACTCATCCATCCATCTGTAATAATGCTCTTTAGATTTCCAGTGATTCCATCTTAAGAGTCATTTGTTCATCCGTTCATTCATTTGTTATCTATACACCTCCATTTATTTTAGAACACCATCATCCATTCATTCATAGTAACGGTCCTTGCTATGTATATAATTATAACATCTGTTACAGTTTTAGAAACATGAACAGTATTCATGTATGGTACACTG
>JACRUU010000003.1:603245-638245 GCA_030449085.1 Kryptopterus vitreolus
CTGTGCCTATCTCAGGCGTCTATGGGTATTAAGGCAGGATACACCCTGGATGGAATGCCAACCCATCGCAGGACACACACACACACACACACACACATTCATACACTAGGGACACTTTTTCCAAGGTGCCAATCAACCTACCGTGCATGTTTTTGGACCGGGAGGAAAACGGAGAACGCGGAGAAAAGCCCCCTGAGGCACGGGGAGAACATGCAAACTCCACACACACATGGCCAAGACGGGAATCGAACCCGGACCCTGGCGGTGTGAGGCGAACGTGCTAACCACTAAACCACCGTACCCCCTATTATGGGCATGCCCATGCTAATTAGTTTTCGTTTGAACTTCCGTTCACACTATAATGGAGTCAATGAAAGAACTAACAAACAAACAAACAAACAAAAAAAAAGCTCTACAAAGTGGATAAATGAAAGAATTTTGGTCAGCACAATTTATTTATTTCAATTTTCTTGCGTACTTATTCAGGTCACGTATACACAAGCTGCCTACGTTCCTCCTAGATGGAAGAAATATTACATAACATTATTTCTTTTATTACTATTTTATTTTTCACCATTCTACACGCTGCTGTCGGAAAAGTTGTATAGAAAATGAATCAGCGCCTCCCGACCAATCCGAATCGAGAACATGACAGCGCTGAGGTATCAAATATTGATGAGAAGCGCCAAATTGTGCGTGCGTTCATGCATGGCTGAGTGAAAAGGAAATCATTTTCCTGAAGGTAAATGGTTAATGAGAAGGATGTGGCCATACTCTATACGTCCTTGTTGATGAATATGTACACGCATGAATGGTTTGGGTTCCGATTCAGCCAGTGATATCCTTTATTTTACACTTAACGTCAGACGTTTGAACAGGAATTGCATTAAAAAACGCTGATAAGCGAAAGATTTGGTGCGACGGTGACGTCATTAAACGTGACATCACCCGGAAAAACTCAAGATTCCGTCCGCCCTCATGAGCCCTATCCCGACGTGTTAGTCCGCTTGTGATCCCAAACCTATTTGAAGTAGCGAGTTCTATTGATACGCCTCGAACCGAGGGTTCTCTCTCAGATATCCCGCGATTAGAAGACAAAAGGAACAATTAAAGAGGGTGCTGTTGTTTTGGATTAAAGGCTGTCCTCGCGCTTTCGCTCTGCCCGTGTCTGGATTATTAAGCTTTCAGTGGAGGATTTATCCAGAGGCCACATGGGCCATTGCCTGAGGGTAACCCCCCCACTCAATGCCTCCTCCTTGCTTTTATTGCCTGGCTTTTATTCTGCCAGGCGGTCCCACTGCTGTCAGGGGTTGAGGCTGGGTGGGGGGAGAGAAAGAGAGAGAGAGAGAGAGAGAGAGAGAGAGAGGCTCTTAGGATAACTGGCCTCAGGCTTTCCCCAAAACCCGTTAAATCAGCCCGGGCGTAGATGTATGCAGCGCCCAAAATGAGAGACGTCGATGCCTGGTATAACTCATGCCACGCAGAAATGAGGGTTCGAGACACAAGTAATGGCTGAGATTGTAGAGGCTCATGAGGAAGTTACAGTATGTCTCGTGAAAATGTAAAACCTGTGATGGAATATTGTTGCATCTTGGTAATTCTGGTGCTCGTGTTCTTGGCGTGTCAGCAAAAAGAAATAAAACTGGTAAAACTTTACGATTTTTCGATACGACACTCTATTAAGCCTCGTATAGCAAGAGTGCCTTGTTCCGGAACTACCTTAGCCGTGGCATCGATATCTCGCAGGATGGAATTTGATTTCATCCCTCGTTGTTTGCTATTTACCTGTTTACCAGAGGGACCCCTAGAACGCACCGTCCAATGGTCAGTGTTATAAGGATGAAGAAGAAAAGAAAAGATATTTTTTTCTTTTTTTTTTTTGCCCACTGTTCAGATGATCCCTGCGAAAGAAAGATGGTGGTTCAATCAATCCAGGCAATGTTGTATCATGTGGAATTTGAGAACGGGGAGTTCTTAGCCACGCTGAGCGCCATCGCCGAGGCCGAGATGATGAAATACAAAGCATTACGTTGGCAGAATGATCTCATACCGTTTGTGCCCAAAGCAAAGTAAAAGATCTATAATATAGCTGACTGGCTTTTTGACTTTCTGCAAATAAATTGCAATAATATACCCCCCCACCCTCCTTTCCCCTCCCCCCCTCCCCTCCCTCCCCCACACCTAAAAAAAAAAAAAAACTGGGTTATGAGTCTTGATGAAACCAGGAAACTCATTTTCTCCATTTTCCATAAAAGCAGGAAAGAAACGTCATTCTTTAATTTGGCTGCAAAAAAAGAAATATATCTACTTGGTTAGCATCAGAGATGTGTGTGTGTATGTGTATGTGTGTGTGTGTGTGTGTGTGTGTGTGTGTGTGTGTAATACAGTAACCATACAGTAATTTGGGTCGATTTCAAGAATTTTTTTGCTACCAATAAAGACTTTCAAATTCTTGCTCACTCTGTAATTCGATATTTGCAAATGAAGACGAAATAAATAATATCAATATTTATGTAAGGAAAGTTTCTGGTATTTAGACTGGGATTATTGGTCTTTTTATGAGTAAAAGTCATATATAAGATATGAATAAATGAAAATATTAATATTTTTCATATATAAATGAAAAAAATATATATGAAAAGACATATATAAGATAAAAATATATTCAAGCACTTGACTTTAAACTAATATTTTTGGCATAGAAAATAAGGGCTATAGGGACTAATAAAAGAGATATAATAACAATAATAATAATAATAATAATATGATAATCAATGATTTAAAACAACCATATGCGAGTTTTCTGTAGGGGGTCCTGAATGTTGCAACAGGAAAGCCAGCTAAAGCAAATTTGATCATTTATAAAGTAAAAATCATTAAAAAAAAACTCTAGTTCAAAAAGTACAATTAGGAGAAAAATAAATCATCTGCCCTTTCAAACATGGCCTCACTAGGAAGGACGAAGACATACTTATTTTTGACTGTGGATTACATCAAGGTGCAGGAAATTTAAAAATAATATCAAGTAGCTTATCCGTCTGTAGGTTATGTATGTAACCCTGGTTCCCTGAGGGACCTAGACGCTGTGTCGATACGGTTGGATATGGGAATGCGTCTGCATGACTGGCTCTGAACCATGTGTGAAATCTCATCCAATGAATGGACGTCACGAGCGAGCGTCACAACCCAGTAGCATAAAAGCACATTCGATGGAGTCATTGTGAATGAAAGTGTGCACTGCATGGATGAAGGCAACGTCGCATGGCGATGCGGGGAACCAGGGTTACATCCGTAAGCTAGAGACGTTCCCCTTTAGGAACTCAGGCTACATCGGTAACACTATGCGAAGGAGAGTCCAGTACCGCCGTACGGACAAGTCCCTGCACAGCTAGAAGGAAGGACAGAGGGGCCAGGAGTGGCATCAAGGCTATAATACGTGTTGTGTTAATAATGTTGTGTTACTAATATTCCTCTGGGGCTGTCACACTTTGGGTTGAGTGAACCCAGAAAGGTGCGGTGAGACCAGAGGACTCATAGGAAAAGGTATCTACAATCCTTATGCTTAGTGACTTCTTGTTAGCAGGAGACTCCTTCCTGCGGCATGCTGTAGCATCTTAAGAGCTGATCCGATCTTCTCCACTGGGCCATTCTATGGAGGAATGAACACACCTGGTTGATTCTCTTGGTCGGGGGTGTGAAAAAGAGGAGGATAGAATTCCTGTAGCATTATAGGGTGTGGGGTGACAGAGGGAACCCAGTGGGAATCCAAGTTTTTGGGTGAAGAAAGCAACTGGCCATGCCCTGGGAGAACTCTAGGTATGTTGGGACCAGCAAAAGAGACTGTACCCCTTTTTGGGAAGCAGTGGCTTGCAGGAAGACAGTCTTGACAGTCAGAAACCTGAAGGAACCCTCGTCTGCTGGCTCGAATGGAGGATTCTCAAGGCTTCAAGCACTACGACCAAGTCCCACAGAAAAGGTGTCAGTAGGGGAGCCTTCCCCAGGGATAACCCCCTAAGAAGGGCATGATAGGCCACAAGGATGGACACATCAACTTTTAAACTCTGATCTTTAAGGAACTCCAGGACTAACTATTTCTCAACTCTGGGCAGGAGTGAAGTAGGACACCCTCTGCTTAAGAGATAAGATCAAGTCTGAGTTGCAAACAGATCCCGAGCTGTAATATCTCCCCCATTGCCCAGGCCTCAAACCCGTCTCGACAGGGCATCTGCTCTTAGATTCATCCTCCTTGGGATACACTGTACATTGCTTGCAGAAAGTGGAGCTTCCCTTGCCCCCGAAGGAGGACCTGCTGTGCCAATTTATAAAGGTGGCGAGAGGGCAGACCCCCCTGATGGTTGATGTAGGCGACCACTAAAATGCTCCTATACAATTGTGTATCTACATTTACATTTACACAAAACATGACCAACATCTCCAGGCAGTTTATGTGCCACGAGAGGTTTTGGTGTTTGTGAACACCTGATTATAAGAATGTGCCTTTTGAACTTCTTATTCTGTATTTAGTCCCCAACACAAAGCAATGTCATAATTCCAGAATAAATGTTGTTAGAACTTTCTCAAATGTCACACTAGTTTCACTTTTCAATTTCAAGACAAACCGTTCACACCTAACCGTAAGATCTGTATGTGCTGTGTGAACATTTCAGATTCTACATTCAGAGTTCCAGTAACCTCCATTCTTCTGGCAAAATGTCCAACTGGATTTTGTTCTCCTTCATCCACAAGGCTCCGGTTTTGCACTATACATTTACATTTAGGGTATTTAGCAGACGTCCTTACCCAAAGCAATTGATGGTTACGGACCTTGCTCAAGGGCCCACTAGTGGCAGCTCGGTGGGAGGATTTGAAGCTGCAAACTTCCGGTCCAGAGACCAATGCCTTAACCACTGAGATCTCACCTCTCTACCTGCAGCATCTTCACTGGCTTCCGGTCAAGTTCCGCATTGACTTTAAAATTCTAAGTCCAACTTCCTAATCTTGTCTCTTCTTACTTGTCTGATCTCCATATTCATGTTTCCTATTATTCTTTGAAATCTGCCTCTCCTCTTTATCTTTCGCCACTATGGGGGAGAGGGTATTCTGTTCCCCTGCTCAGCGGCTCTGAAAGTCTTTCCCTCCAGACATTCGAAACATCGACTCTCTATCTTCAAATCAAGACTCAAATCTCACCTGTTCAAAAGAGGTTACTCTTACTAATTTGTCCCTCATTTCCTGTCACTCAGTCTCTCCAATATTAGTTTCTTAGTTTGTTTCTTTGACACCCTACTTTGGGTCAAGTGAAGGAACAATTTAATGCAACCATATGCAAAGACATCTCTAGTGCTGTATCCGATCTTCCCTTGGGTCACGGGGATCCTGTGCCTATCCCTAGCCCATGTTTTTGAACCGGGGAGGAAACCGGAGAACTGAGACACGGGGAGAACATACAAACTCCACACATACACATGGCTGAGACGGGAATCGATCCCGGACCCTGGAGGTGTGAGGCGAACGTGCTAACCACTAAGCCACCGTGCCCCCTATATGCAAAGACATCCTATACAATTGTGTATCTACATTTACATTTACAGAATTTGGCATATGCCCTTATCCAGAGCAACTTAGGGCCTACCAGTGGCAGCTCGGTGGTGGTAGGAGGATTTGAACCTGCAATCTTTGGGTCCAGAGGCCAATACGTTAACCGCTAAGCTCCCACCACCCACCATCTCCATGTTTGTGGTAACAGGTTAGATGTTGTGGGCTGAGTGTCCAAATAGGTTTATCTATATAGAATATCTAAACATCAACATCAGCGAATGCTCACCTGAAGGCACCTACATGCGCTGCATGTTTTCCATATTTCATATTCCTAAATACAGTGTATGTCAAAATGAGTTCTCTGGAGAGTGAAGGATAATTTGTCGAGATGTGTCTATTAAAAGATGTTTCCCGTGCTGTTAAGAAACTCGTGAAAGAGGTAAATATTTCAGGAGGCTGCTGGAGTTTCAGAAACATGCTGTGGTCTAAAGTTTGGTCTGACACAAATCCACACACACTATATATATATATATATATATATATATATATATATATATATATATATATATGTAAATATCTAAAAAAATCCAACTAGATGTCTCCAGCTTGGGTGTCAGGAAAGCTTCTCAGCACAGCACATCGCATTTCTCACCTCACACCACTGGACAGACTCGAACTCTCTGTGGGCTGCAGGTGAAGTCAAGCAGGAGATGCAATATTTACCGCAATGCACCAGAAGTGCAGTTTGTCTTATTTCGGCTTGAAAACGATAAACTCTCACTTTTGTTAATACCAAATTCATTGTAATGAATAAACGACATCATTCACCATCTAATCTGATTCAGTCATTTCTCAGCGACACAGATTTCATGGACCCGTCCTTGTTGTTTGTTGTTTACCTGTAGGAACAGATCATTTAGTGTTATATGGAAGAAGTAAAAAAGACATCTGTATCAGCCAGAAAGCTCTATTATCAATACCGTGTGACCATTGGCAGATCATCCCAGTGAAGGAAAGCTGCTTGTTCAATGAACCCTGGCATTATTGTTATATGCATCGGTTATAGTTATATTAAATATTATTTACTTTTTTATACGCATTTATTTTGCCTACTAATGTTAGATTATGTCATTATTTTGTGATGCAATGTGCAGATAAATGACCATTATTTTAAAAAAGATATATCTCTTTTTGACAATTTATTATATGTATTGCTAATAAAATCAAAACTTTTCTGTTCTCATGCATTTGGTTGGTGGTTGATTCGAACAAATAATTAGGCGACGTTAACAAATCGTAGATCGTAATAACAAATAATAATAGTAGATTTTTCTGATAGTTTGCAACTAGGTTTTGTTTTTATGCTGGATAAAAATAATAATAAATAAAATAAACTTCATTTTTATTACAAAATGAAGGAAAAAAAATGATGGAAAAAATTGCTGAATCATGTGCCAAAGGAAATTCATGCATAAATATAATTTTCAAATTAACAAATGATAAATAATAACATAGTTCTTACCGTGTAACATGTAGTCTCACATGTAAAAACAAACAGCATGTGTTGTCAGTGCTTCACCCCTAGAGGCCGCTCTTGTAATGACTGCTACCCGGAAAAACTATCCATCAATCAATCGAACCCCTGCATTAAGTATATAAATATAAATATATAAATTCAAATGCAATTGACAAACAATAAGAGAGTCTATATAAGTTGTATCATTAATTTACATCAAATCTCCAGTGATTAATTTGATCAGGGAGGCTCTAGCCCAGTGTTTAAGGTGTTGGCCTCTGGACCAGAAGATCACGGGTTCAAATCCCTCCACCACCACCAAGCTGCCACTAGTAGGCCCTTGAGCAAGGCCCTCAACCCTCAATTGCTCATTTGTACGTCTGTACGTGGATAAGGGCGTCTGCCAAATGCCGTAAATGTAAATCATGAACTTAATTTGACTATTCATTCCCGATTAAAAGGCAAAATCATCCTAAAGAAATCTGTCAAATCTAAAATCGATATTTTCTAATCCCAGCTTTTATTCAGGGTTAAAATTAGTGATAGGGGAAGGTCTTGAGACCTGCTCTGTCGAATGATTTTGAGAAAGCAGCATTGCGGAAAAAAAAAAAGAGACAGGAGACCGAGCTGGAGCTGGCACAGTTGGCACTGTATAGGGACAGATAGAGGACGGAGACGGATGATCTGCTGTGGAAACCCCTGAGGAGAAAATAAGAAGAAAAAAAAAGATGAAAATATGAAAACCAATAGTGAAAAAAAAAAAACCTGCTATGAAACTTCTGCTCAACAAAAATCTGGCAACCTTGAAAGACCAGACGTCAGTGATTTGTGTTATTTGAATAAACACTTTCTCTGCATGTGTAAATTCTTTTTTGCCCATGGACATCTCATATCCTTTTTTTATTTTATTTTATTTTTTTCCAGAAAGACAAGAATACTTGACAAAACAATGAATCATTTCATAATTGAGCTAAGACGATGAATATTCATGGCCGGGCTACAGCGAGACGCCCCAGAGTCATGTGTAAAATCATAATAGGGTATCTTAACGCCAAATCTGGGCCACTGTGTTTATATCTGAGGGTCGGGAGTGTTCAAAAGTGTTGCTTTAAGAGGACGAATGAAAGCGGCGTTCAGAATTTAGACGCATTTAAACCCACTGTCTGTGCGAAAAAATAAAGGGGCTTAAAGAGGGCAGCTGCAAAATTAATATAACTGCGGGTGCTGCAATCAAACAGCGCGAGTGAAATATGAGGACGCCCGTGACAGACTTAATGTGCTGCTTCGTTTTTTGTTTTTCTTTTTTTCGAAAAGAATGAAAGAAAGACGGAGTTGCTAGGCTGACATAAAAGAACGGATCGAGAATGTACTGTTTTGTGTGTCTATGTGTATTTCAAATTTCAGTTCTTTACATCATTTCCTTTCAGCGTGCCGTTTAGACCGTTGCCGCTCGGAGCCCCTGAAGATGTGTGTGTTTCTGCCACGAACCATTTTCGCTCGAGCCATCTCAATCTGAAGAACAGAGACAAAAAAAAGGAAAAAAAAAAAAGCCGAGGCCGCTCGTGTTCAAGTGTAAACACGGAACGCTAGCATAAGAGCGAGACAGACGAAAAAAGAAAGAGAGAGAGAGAGAGAAATCCAGACAGAGCGAAAGCAATTCTCCATCCCTTCTATTTGGATGCCCGTTTTTTAAGCGCATGAATATTTGATGAAATGGGCCGAAACCGAAGCCATATAACATTCCTGCATCGCAGACGCTCGCTACACCCGTAAGCCATAAACATTAAAGAGAAGATTGAGTGCATTAAAATGAACTCGTTCCGATGGCGCATTGATTACTCGATGGAAAGAAAAGCCCCCCCCCCCCTATAATATAACATACGCCGAGCGACCGAGGATCCGGTCTTGCATATGAGCTAGAACTTCTCCTTGGTGGAGGGGGTTTAAAGAGGGGGAGGGTTTTTTTTTTTTTGGAGGGGGGTTGGGGGGGGGGGGGGTAGAGGTTTTCGAGGGGGGGGGGTAGGGGGGGTGGGGGGCACGTGCGTTTTGTCATCTCGTATCTATCTTTTTAAATGATGTGTACGTTTGCTCTCGATGGGAAGTTAATTAGGTCCAGAGATTGCTCCAGGTATTGTTCAGGTAATTTAAAATGTCAGAATCGGCAGGATGCTCGCCTCGACCCGGGCCCGTGCACCACCTCGGTAATATTGGGAGTAGCTAATTATTTTCCCTTCATTCGTTCTGCGGCTTTGCCCTGCTAGACAGAGAAGCGAAAAAAAACGAAGGAATAATAATTGGAAAAATTAATGAGGTGGGTTTACCGGGCGGGCCATGAAAGAACTGTTGCAAGATTTCAATTCTTTGACTTTTGTGCTTACATCTTTATGTGTATATATATATATATATATATATATATATATATATTTTTTTTTTTTTTTTTTTTTTTTTTTCACAGCCATTTCATCGCACGTATATCTCTATTATGGAAGGAAGAGTACGTTGGCGCAGTAGCTCCGAGGCTGCACTGGCATTTTCATCACACTTCCACAGTCTTGTACAATCTACACATAAAATCCATTCCTTTTTTTTTTCTTTCTTAAATTACATGTAATCTGATTTGTTAAGCGCTTTTAAAATGAACTGATTCCTAATGAGCGAACCAGGAGTAGAAGATATGAGGAAGAAACCTTGAGAAGAACCAAAAAGGAAGTTCATCTGTGTGACACCAAATGTCCATCATTACAGTTCCATGATTGTTGAAGTTCACTAATGTACTTTTATTGCAAAATTCCAGTTCTATGCCAGATTATTTATATGTACAGTGGTACCTCGGTGTACGTCGTTAATTCGTTCCTCAGAAAGCGACTTTAACTGAATCCGACTTTAACCGAACTGAATTATCCCATTTGTCTCCGGTCATGATGGGGGAAGTAATTAACGCGTTCTACTAGATGGCGCTCCAGGCGAACGTGACGGAAACTGAAGGAAGTGACGTAAACCGACATCAAATTCCCGACGAAACATCCGACGTTAGCTGAAGGCGATGTACACTGAGAGTGATGTACACTGAGAGTGACGTATACTGAGAGTGATGTACACTGAGAGTGATGTACTACCTGAGAGTGACGTATACACTGAGAGTGATGTACACTGAGAGTGACGTATACTGAGAGTGATGTACACTGAGAGTGATGTACACTGAGAGTGATGTACACTGAGAGTGACGTACACTGAGAGTGACGTACCCTGAGAGTGACATACACTGTACACTGAGAGTGACGTGTACACTGAGAGTGACGTACCCTGAGAGTGACGTACACTGTATACTGAGAGTGACGTATACTGAGAGTGATGTACACTGAGAGTGACGTATACTGAGAGTGACACACTGAAAGTGATGTACACTGAGAGTGACGTATACTGAGAGTGTTGTATACTGAGAGTGACGTATACTGAGAGTGACGTATACTGAGAGTGACGTACACTTAGAGTGACGTACACTGAGAGTGACGTACACTGAGAGTGACGTACACTGAGAGTGACACACTGAAAGTGACGTACCCTGAGAGTGACGTACACTGAGAGTGACGTATACTGAGAGTGATGACACTGAGAGTGATGTACCCTGAGAGTGACGTACCATGAGAGTGACGTACACTGAGAGTGACGTACACTGAGAGTGATGTACACTGAGAGTGACGTACCCTGAGAGTGACGTACACTGAGAGTGACGTACCCTGTGAGTGACGTACACTGAGAGTGATGTACCCTGAGAGTGACGTACACTGAGAGTGACATACCCTGAGAGTGACGTACCCTGAGAGTGACGTACACTGAGAGTGATGTACCCTGAGAGTGATGTACACTGAAAGTGACGTACCCTGAGAGTGACGTACCATGAGAGTGACGTACACTGAGAGTGACGTACCCTGTGACCTGAGAGTGAGAGAGAGTGACGTACCCTGAGAGTGACGTACACTGAGAGTGACACACTGAAAGTACGTACCTGTGAGTGACGTACACTGAGAGTGACGTACACTGAGAGTGACGTACCCTGAGAGTGACGTACACTGAGAGTGACATACCCTGAGAGTGACGTACCCTGAGAGTGACATACACTGAGAGTGACGTACACTGAGAGTGACGTACACTGAGAGTGGCGTATAATGAAAGTGTCGTACCATGAGAGTGACGTACCCTGAGAGTGACGTACACATGAGAGTGACGTACACTGAGAGTGACGTACACTACTGAAAGTGACGTACCCTGAGAGTGACGTAGTGATGTACACTGAGAGTGACGTACACTGAGAGTGACGTATACTGAAAGTGATGTACCATGAGAGTGACGTACCCTGAGAGTGACGTACACTGAGAGTGACGTACACTGAGAATGACGTACACTGAGAGTGACGTACCCTGAGGCGACGCACACCGACGTACCACTGTATTAAAGAACAAACGTATAAAAAAAAGTAAGAAAGTAACTAAGAAAAGAAAATGCTTCTTGCTACTGTTTGCTAAGTGAGCAGGCTTTAAGTTTTAAGTTTAGCATGCCAGGTTTGTTTTGGTGGCTAAACATTTCAAACATGATCATTCAAGACTAAAAGAAAGAAAAATAAAGCTGATACAAGCTTAAGCATACAGTTAAAGTCAGGCAACAATAAGCAGATCATGTTTAAGTGTTAAAAGGAAGCTAATCTACTACACCATATGCACCTTCAA
Source organism: Kryptopterus vitreolus (assembly GCA_030449085.1). Lineage (NCBI taxonomy): Eukaryota > Metazoa > Chordata > Actinopteri > Siluriformes > Siluridae > Kryptopterus > Kryptopterus vitreolus. Next base: position 615,024 of record JACRUU010000003.1, read on the forward strand.
TCCACCAGTTCTAATGTAAACAGCTTCCACAAATAGAAAGTACACAAAAATAACTTTAAACACTTCAAACAATTTCCCTTCACTGGATCTAAAACTTAAACCTGTTCCAGCACAACAACCTTCAATTTCATGAAGACATTTTGTGTTAAAGTGTCCAGTACAGAGCTTGGAAAATTGTCAATAGTGTGTGAATATGAGTGTGTGTGTGTGTGTGTGTGTGTGTGTGTGTGCACCCTGTGATAGGTTGGCATTCCATCCAGGGTGTATCCTGCCTTAATGCCCATAGACGCCTGAGATAGGCACAGACTCCCCGTGACCTGAGGGAAGATCGGATAAAGCGGTAGAAGATGAATGAATGAATGAATAAATAAATGAATGAATGAAAATTGGTGCTTTAAGAGTGTTTGAGTGTTTCAAAATATATATGGTATGTTGTATAAAGCAAACAATAAAAAAGTGAATGAAATTAATAAGAAAAAAATGAATAATCAAGAAATTAATATCAAATTTCCAGAGTGATATAAATATAAAGTAATTCATCGTTTTATTTTGAAGACAGATTTTTTTAGAGAGAACGTAATATATTTCTTACGTCTGTCAAAATTGTACTTTTTTATAACAGTATTTAATAACTTAAATGTATTCATTTATGGCACATTGAGAAGAGAAAAATATGCAATTAATGAGTTAACTCAGGGCAGTCATGTGATTAATTGTGATTAACTAGGTTAATCTATTGATTGGCTTAATATATATATATATATATATATATATATATATATATATATATATATATATATATATATATATATATATATATATTAATATAATATAAGAGCAGTGTCTGGTGGTTCATTCTTTGTTTTGCATAATTGCATAATTGTCATTTTTCTATGTTTCTTGACACTCTTTCTAACAACCAACACACATTTCACCTTCCTGGCCTTGTAGACGATGATGTTGCTGTTGGTTAGCGTTATTCCTGGCTAGCCTGTGTAGCTTTAAGTGCTACATCTGCGCCGAATACCCCTGCAAGCCAGCGCGGTTAAGATTACAGAACTGAAGTCTCCTTCAAGAAGAAACTTTGTGCTCCCCCGACACCTAGCTTTGGATGTGGCACGAGTAATTATGGAGCGGCGTCTCGTTAGGAAGGTGTCTGTGCCACTGGAAGCACATTTCGGCTGTGGCTGTGGGATCTGCCCGAGGCGTCACTCGCCTGTCAAAGGCATGACAAGCCCTTCATTTCAGCTCTCTCTAAAGAGCTTCAGTAGCTGAGAACACAGGCACTGCGGCAACGCTGCAGCTCGCTGACCTCTCCTGACTTTTACCAGCTTCACAGAGCACAGCTCACAATTACATGCCCTACATGCCACATAAGTTATATCCATGCCGCCAGATTTAGTTCGAAATAAATAAAATAAATAAATAAATAATTCGCCTCGCGCTTCCATTGCCGCCGAGATCGAAAGTCTTGTCTTTCTCAACAGAACGAAATAATTAATAAGGTTTAATATGGATTCATACGTACCTGTATTCTTTCTTGGCCGGATGATTTATTTATACGTAAGGAATCGGATTTCCAATGAAAACGGGCTCTTTGCCGAACGAAGTACGCAACTTTCAAGCAATAACGAAGGAGCTGTAATTAAGGCAAGACTTTCGAGACAAAGGTCGAGAAGAAAAATCATGTGTACAATACTGACCCTGTGTAAAAGTGTAATTACCTGGAATATATTCATTCTTCAGCACTACATGATGAATAATTCAGCCATACTTTGCCTACAGTCTGAGAATTTTTTTTTTTCACCACATAATTACGATGGATGTATTTAACGTACCTACGTAGTACGTACATTCTAGTACAATTTCCTATCCATCAGTTTCACTTGCAAAAAAAAAAAGTAGGCATTTGTCCCTTAATGTGTTCTATGATAATTCTATTCTAATTGAAACATCTCTGATTATACAAACAATAATTAAAGAAACATTGAAGGATGTTGTTTTCTAACAAATTTAAAGATAAATAAGTAATAATAAGGGGCACGTTCGCCTCACACCGCCAGGGTCCGGGTTCGATTCTCGTCTGGACCATGTGTGTGTGGAGTTTGCATGTTCTCCCTGGGCTTCGGGAGGTTTTTCTCCGGGTTCTCCGGTTTCCTCCCGGTCCAAAAACATGCACGGTAGGTTGATTGGCACCTTGGAAAATTGTCCCTAATGTATGAATGTGTGTGAATGTGAGTGTCCTGTGATAGGTTGGCATTCCATCCAGGGTGTATCCTGCCTTAATGACCATAGACGCCTGAGATAGGCACAGACTCCCCGTGACCCGAGGGAAGATCGGATAAAGTGGTAGAAGATGAATGAATGAATGAAGTAATAATGAATTGCAGATGCTTAAACAGTTCATACCTTTAAACATCCACACACTTTTGACCTCCATTTAAAGATCCCACGAGGACTCATTGATGCCGAGTTGTATTGTTCACGTTTGCAAAATAGAACCTCTATAAAATAATTATACTCTATGTTTCTTTGTATAATATTGATTTGGATGAGGTCGAGGGCGTTGCTCAAGGAACTTCTTTCTCGTGGGCCCTTGAGAAACGCTCCATAACGCTCAGCTGTATAAATAAAATAAATGTGAATTCGCAATGCGTAAACGTTGGAAATGTAAATGTAATGTAAACTCAAGTAAACTCAGTTCGATTGGACGAATCAACCTTTTATACAGCGAGTATATAAAAGTGATTTTTTTTTAATCTTGAACAGAATGGAAAAATATCATCCGGAAAAATTCCGATTTAGGGACGTTCACTCAGCTACAATAAACACTTTATCATGGATCCGGATTATTCCATGAATGCTGAGGAATACATGGTGGTATCAAAAAAAGGGAGCTCTGAATGTCCTTACAGCTCTCAGGTTGCTGATTTAGAAACTAGACATGTGACCTTTCCTGAAGAAAATGGGAGTGGTGCGTGATGATGCAAACCTCGGCTCCGGGCGCGACCCCGTCCATTTTGATTTTAGCGCCGACCTCGAGACCTGAAATTATTCGTAGAGACGATAGTAGATACCAAAAACGGCAGTTTTTTTAAGTGGACAGGGCCAGTTATGTCATGCGATGTCATCAAATTGCCCAGCATCCGACTCCCCTCGATGTGCCGAGTGTTTAGACACATCACACGGCCCTGTAGCCTGAATTTCGCCATTTCGCATATTTTTCACATATACGTATGTGCCATTGGTCTTCCTGATTTCTCATCATCTTCTAGTGATAGGTTTATCTCAGTCAGGGGATTGGGGGGGGGTAGCTCAGTGAGTGAGGCTACTGATCACAAGGTCGGCGGTTCGAACCCTGGTATGCCAGTCTTGGATCCTTGAGCAAGGTCCTTAACCCTTTATTCTCAGTGGTTGTGGCTACTGATCAGGACTAGAAGCATAATATAGCCTTTATTGGTCACATACATTACAGCACAGTGAAATTCTTTTCTTCGCATATCCCAGCTTGTTGTTGGTAGCTGGGGTCAGAGCGCAGGGTTAGCCATGATACGGCGCCCCTGTAGCACAGAAGGTTAAGGGGTCTTGCTCAAGGACCCGAGGGCGGCAACTTGGCCATACCGGGGCTCGAACCCGGATCTTCCGATCAACAGCACAGCGATTTAGCGCTCTGAGCTACACCCCATCCACTAGTTACATGTAACAGCGTTACATAATTTAATTACATAATAAGTGTAACAGTAATTTGTCACAGTTACTGAGAAAAAAAATGTAACGTAATTAAATTGCATCTACTTATGAAAATGTTAAAGATTATAAATAAGGTTACATCTAAACAATTTCATGTAAAATCAGCGTGACTTTGATTTGATTTGACAATCTGCTGCCGTTTCATTACGCAAAAACTTTATTCTTACAATGTTAACTTAAAGTGCCACCTAGTGGACAAATAAAAGTAATTACTTTTAAAAAGTAATTGAAAAGTTACACAAATGATTACATTTTGAATGGTGTAATTTGTAATCTTTAATCTATTACATTTCCAAAGGAACCTTCCCAACACTGCTGATCAGGAAGGTTGGGGGTTCGAGTCCCGGTATGCCACTCTTGGATCCTCGACCAAGGCTTGTTTACGCTTTGTGCTCCAGGGGGCGCTGTATCATGTATATAATCCAAATTCTATAATGTATATGTGACAAATAAAGCCTATTTTAACGTCTTCTGCATATATTCTATGCGCTGAATCATCGGCTGTATGTCAAGCATCTCCGGGGCAGATTATTATTCACGTCGGTACCATTTGTCTCGAACATTGACACCACCTAATACCAGTGCTGTGGAGGTGGAAATGTAATAGATTACAGATTACAAATAACCCGATTGAAAATGTAATAAGTAGTCTTGATTACTTCATTCGTCCACTAGGTGTCACTCTTAAGTTGACATTTTAAGGAAAAAAATTACAAAATTCAAACCCTTGGGAAAAATCGGTTATATATGTATGTTATGGTTGTTTATGCGTAATTTGTAAAATTATTCTTATTATTCTTATTATTATTTACTCTGAGACTGAGAGCGCCACTGCCACCCATTGTATTGGATGTGCAAATATACTTTATTCTAGTACGGCAGAGAAGCATAATCCCTGGGGTCACAACAACAAACCCTGACCCCCCCTCCCCCCGGGATCGCACGGCATCGCGCCCCACTATTTGAGAACCACTGCAGTCATCTGATTTTACATGAAATTGTTCCGATGTAACCCTATTAGCAATCTTTGACATTTTCATTTATCTGTCATTTATTTACACCTTTTCATCTCAGTAACTGTAACGAATTACTGTTACATTCTAATTTGTCATTAAATTACGTAACACCGTTACATGCAATTAATTACTGTCTAATACAATTATGATTCACATGGACTCATGATAATGGAGTGGACTTTGGACCAGTTCTGGGCCCCTTAACTGTGCTCTGGTCAATATGTTTACATTACATTTACATTACATTTGTGGCATTTGTCAGACTCCTTATCCAGAGCGACTTACAACTGAGCAATTGAGGGTTAAGGGCCTTGCTCAAGGGCCCACTAGTGGCAGCTTGGTGGTGCTGGGATTTGAACCTGCGATCTTCCGGTCCATAGGCCAACACCTTACCCACTGAGCCACCACCTCCCTAATGTATGTGACATTAGGGCTTGTGTAAAACGCTAAAAGTAAATTCATTTACACGTAATATTATTAAATGGTTTCTAATTCAGCAACCTGAATCCTCAATCTGGGAATCCACTGGGAATCATGTTGGAATACAGATACTAAAAGTTTTTTTTTTTTTCCTTTTAGGCAGCTTAACTTTAATCCAAATCAAAGAAGTGAATGTCTTTTGTTGGTTGAACACGCGCCCCAACACTGGCGTAAACAGCGATCAGACGTCTAATAATATTTCCCTTGCACTGTCCCTCGTATTTAACCCACGTGTCAGTCGCTTTCAGCGTCGCTATTTGAACGCCACCGGAATGTCAAACAAAGAACAACCGCCTGTTAAATCTCGCCTCGTGTTAGCTTCCCGTGTGAGCCGAATGCCAATTTGACCTGCTTCCGTTTTTTTTTTGATCTGCGGAGAAAAAGAAATCGGTGGGGGAGGGGGGGGGGAGGAGGAAAAAAAAATAATAAGAGAAAAGAACGACTCTTTTATATTCAAATGAGAACATTATCATAAGGAAGACGGCAATAGTAAAGTTCCTTGGCGTCTCATTTGAATAGCTCAAATCTTCAAGACGCCGGTGTCGCTGGGTTCATCTGGGCTTTTTCGGCCCCTCGTACGGGACACCTTCTGTAGTCGGGGAACGTCACGCGCGCCGCCTAGTAATCCATCATGAAAGGATCTCAGATAAAGAGAAATAACTGTCAAGGCCGTAATGAACGGCGTAAACACACGCGAGATTAATTAGCTCGGGTCCGCCTCATATTTCCGCGCCGGGAAATTCACAATCGGGGGTTCTAGGTGTGCCGGGGCGATATATTTCTCACCTTCCAGACGTGCCTTTTTTTTTTTTTATCACGGGTGTTATCAGAAAAAGGCACCTGTGGCGGTGTGTGTGTGTGTGTGTATGTGTATATGTGTGTGTGTGTGAGAGAGCATGCATTATAAATCGCGAGGCAGAGAGAGTCGTCGCTCCCGATTAAAGACGGAGACCGAAAGAGGATCAGACGCTAACATGTCTGCATCTATCTAATGCGCGGATCAAGTCCTTCAGACGCTTCACAGAAGCCAAACAAAGCCGAAATGACAAGACGGTGTTCGGAGAGTCAGGAGGAAAGAACGACGGAGCTCAGAGGGTGGGTGAGCCGAAAACTTTTCCATCAAGGATCCCCGCTCCTTTGGGAGCGTGCTCTCTCCGGCGTCTTCGTCTTCACAATGAATTACAATGAATCTGCTTTTCTTGTCTCACACACACACACACACACACACACGCTCGCTAGGGAAAAGCTCTGAGGCTCTCCTACAAGTGTTCACTAATTCCATTTCAATTCCATAATGAACACACAACGCCCTAGCTTGTTAATTGTTATGGCTGATTAAATGAGTGGCATGTACTGGTCAGGAAATGACCATGAGATCGCCCTGAGCCCTGAAGTGGGCAGTTGCAGTAATGCAATGCAATGCAATGTAATAATAATAATAAATAAATAAATAAATAAATAAATAAACACATGAGAAGATCTTTTTTTTTTTGGCCCTTTTTTTGTTTTTCCAACCAGACTGCTGTGGGGTTTTTGGTTCCATTGTGGATGTTGCATTTCTCTATAGACTTCACTCTTCCTTTAGTAATGGATCGTTAGGATTATTAAATAAACAAGGGATAAAACGTGCTTAAATTGGAAAACAGTTTCTGTGTGGGCTCTGACGCTCCTGTGTGGGCTCCTCACGGTGCGTCACGTTTCTGCCAGATTGTCGAATATGCAATTTTTCTTAATTAATGAATGTAGGTATGTTTGATTGATTGTTAGGTATGGTCAGGTATGGCTATGGGATGTTTGCATGCTACATAATGCTATACATACATGCTATACATTTGGACGGAATGTGATGCTGGTTTTTCTTTTATAAGAGGGAATATTGACCGTAGAAAAAGGCTTGATTTCGGAGCGCAGGTTTGTATTAATACTCGCTTTTTAATATTTGATCATTTATGTGGTAAAGATTTACATAGAGACCTCTTTGGCCATTTGGTTCAAATGTATATTGTTGATTTATTGTATATTTAGTTTGCATTTATAGAAGGAGTCTCCAGTGTCAGTGGGTTCTTACAGTCAGAATAACAATATACACGTTTACAGTTTATATTTATATATAAAAAAGAAATAGCTTATTAAAATGAAAAAAAAAAAAAAAAATATATAGTATATATATGCATGTGTGTATGTATATAGTATATATATATATATATATATATATATATAGATATATATATATATATATATATATATATATAATATATAATATATATATGCATATTTTGTATTCTTTATTTTATCAGTAATGTGTAATTTATTTATATAGTATCTATTGTTATTTATGATATTATTATTATGGTATGATTTTTATGATATTTAGATGTTTATATTTATTTTATTGATATGGTGCCATTTAGTATTGCATTTGAAATGAGTTAACAAAAGTCAAAATACATTTGTGCGTTTGTTTCTAAAAAAAAAAAAAAAAAAACTTAAAAACGAAGACAGGTGAGTTTGAACTGTGTAAAAGAAAAAGGTTTTAGACTATATATACACTATATGCTCAAAAGTTTGTGGACGCCTTAAGGTAAAGTCAGGTACTGGTGTAGGTGAGGTGAAATGGCCTGGAGTGTTGTCAGGGTCCCAAATCATCCCAAAAGTGTCCAATAGGGTTAAGAGCGCTATATAACAGGATATCTTCCACACCAAACCATATAAAGCAATATAAAGATCTTTAGAGATAGCTTTGTGCACAGCATTATCGTCATGCTGGAGTGGAGTGGCTCTTGTAGTTCAATAGAAGGGAAAATGTAATGCTACAGGATCCATAGAGGTACTATCCTGCTGTTATAGCTGTTATAATGTAACCCAATCAGGAATTAGTGGATTTTCCTCAGCATCGAATGAATCTTTCAGTGGACACAAGACCAAGTTTGACAAATAGGTTTAAATTATTAGCAAATATAAAAACACAACGATGCGCAGTGTATTTAATGGGTCACAATTTGTGTATATGTTAATATGTGGAACAAAAATTTCAATTCTGTATATATTCATTTTAAATAAACAAAAGTCGTGTAAGGTTTGTTCGAGTGGAGATTCATCAAGTGGCTCTGTGTGTGTGTGTGTGTGTGTGTGTGTGTGTGTGTGTGTGTGTGTGTGTGTGTGTGTGTGTGTGTGTGTGTGTGTGTGTGTGATGTATGTGTGTGTATGGGTTCAGCCCCCTCAGTCAAGAAGCCCAGAGTCAGCTCCAGCCTCTTGTCAGGCCTCCTCCAGGCTGATGATGGAGACAGAAGAGCAGGAGTTCCTGCCATATGGCTGACCGAAGCCCCGCGGTTTACCCAGAAGCAGCGTTTCAGCTCAAGCCCTCATCACGGTACCCAAAAGAAGGATAGATAGAGCAAGAGGAGAACAGAAGAGAGAGAGAGAGATGGAGAAAGAGATGGAGGACTTCCATTCATCTGTGTAAATATTCAATTATTTAATTTGTTGAATTCTTACATGTGAGATAAGATATATTTATACTGTCGTATTTAAACTTCCTAAGTCTATGATACAATACAGTGGAAATCATTTTTTTTTTATGTGATTTGTATGACAATGTCAACAAGTAATACTTATTTTTATTTGTTTGTTTACCTTCTTCCCTATGAATAACTATTCAACATACTTCAAATCAATTTTCACAGATACCTATTAAATATTTAGTTTTTACAATTTGTGATTATTTTATTCAATTAAAGAAAAAGTGGATTTTTTTTATTTTAACAACCCAGAGATAAAATATATAAAGGAATTTACTGACCTCCGAGTTTCTCTTAATGCATCAAGAATTATTATTGCGCTCGTCACATTAACGAAATATTCACACGGTGCGTTTAGGCTATTTTTCATGTTATTATTAATCGTATATTTTCGGCATTATTTTTTCTGTTGAATTTTTACACATTGGTGTTTTTTTCCCCCTTATCTCTTAGATGTAAATAAATAATAATATTTTAAACAAATAAATAACAAAGGATAATAAAATCGAAATGTTTCAAGGTAATACATAAGGTGTACTGAATTATATATTGTAAATATTTTAATATATAATTTTGCAAACATTGTTTACTTTAACAAGTAACAATTTATTTTTATTTATATTATATAAAAATATATTTCTTTTTTTTTTTACTTTTATTTATTTATTTTTACTTATATATTATTTATTCATTTTTTATTTATTTATGGTGTCAGTTCAGTGCAGAAGTATGAGATATCAGTGGATCACAGTGTACTGACACACACATACACACATGTTCACACACACACACACACACACACACACACACACACACACACACACACACACACACACTCATAACTAAGTCTAAACCACCTCCACCTATGAGCGTGTTTCTGTGAAGTGGGAGGAGACCCGAAAACCCAGAGGAATCCACATGGCCATGGTAAGGACATATTACTCTCAGTTTGACCTGGGCCATGGAGGCGATATCGCCTTCCTGCTCTTCACTGTCACATGATCTGATATTAGTGTAATTGTAAGTAATATGTCCATAACCATCACTAAATCATGTGGATAATAAAAGGGCCATGCACTTGTCCTGAAGGAGAGACAGTGTGGACTTTGAATGAAATCCAGTGCGGAAAGGAAGACAGAAAGATGTCCTCCTGCAGTTTCGGGGGGGCGGGGGGGGGGGGTGAGCAGGTGAGCTCCTGCTCCACGGAATAAGCGCCTTGACATTTTGAATATGCTTCTCTGGCCCCCGAGTGCAGCAGGCAAATATTTGCATGCCTTTTGTCTCCAAAGGCGAAAGCGAGGTGGCTGTGTGAGCTGCGTTCTCCTCCTGAAGCACACGTCTAAATGGAGCTCACATCAGCGAGCCCCCCGACAGCTCTCTCATCGCGCCGTGACGCTCGCCTCCTGGAGGGCCCCGGATTGAAACGAGTCCTCACACTAACGCTTTCATCCTCACAGATTCAGGACCCACTGGTTGTCTCACTGACTGTCTGGCTGAGTCCATCCCACCTTACTGCCAGGGAGAGAGAGAGAGAGAGAGAGAGAGAGAGAGGGGGGGATGACATCCAGTGAAAAGTCCCATGAATCCCAAAAAAGGTCACATTTTTTTTGATGACAAGAATCCGTTTAAACACAACAGCGTCACTAATTACCAACTCAAGTGTATGATTTTTTTCTTCACGCAGTTGTTTAAGCGTTTAAAGTATATTAAAAGTATATTATAAATTCTACAGTATATTATAAAGTAAAGGTTGTGCACTATTTTTAAGCATCTCATTCTAGATTTTCATCCTATTTGTTCTTATAAGACCTCCACTATGTAGGCATAGTGTAGGAGACATTATATATATATATATATATCTATATATATATATATATATCATATATATATATCTAATATATATATATATATAACATAACAGACATACATACACATATATATATGTGTGTGTGTGTGTGTGTGTGTGAGATTTGTACCTGATTCTACAGTGTGATGTTAGATGGTTAACATTGACCCTCTTTGTCAGAATGACATCTACACTAAATACAAATCAAATCAAAAGAAATAAAACATAGTAAACACCACAAAAACCGGAGATTATATTTATTGTTAAAAAAAAAAAACATATGTAAAAATGTACCAATTTTTTTATCATACAGTTTCATTTTGGGGGAGCTGGGGTGATTATATAGTTACACAATCATAATAGGAAACAATGTTACAAAAATGCTTTTTGCAATATTTATCGGCTTTTCAAACATTTATATGTTATTGTCGAATATTGGAATAATAATAAGTAATAGTAAAAATAAATAATAATAAATAATAAAAGCTTAATGAATTAATTGCCCTGTGATGGTTGGCATTCCATCCAGGGTGTATCCGCTTAATGCGAATAGACGCCGAGATAGGCACAGCTCCCCGTGACCCGAGGGAAGATCGGATACAGCGGTAGAAGATGAATGAATGAATTGATTAATTAATTAATTAATTAAATACAAATAAAGCTATTAAACAAATTAAAAGTAAGCTGCATCAGTCATCTCGTGTCTCAGTTGCTTGGATCTTTTAATGCTGCACAAAAAATCCCTGAAATCGTACAAAAATATTGCAATCAACAATCACTTTGTCATTCCTGTTTGCATGTTCAAGTGTAGTAACTACCACGCTAAAGACCATAATAAATATCATATCCTAAAAAATATTATATTAAAACTGTTTTTAGCCTCTAAATCCTATTGCATGCCTTAAATCATATCACCGATATATGATATCGTTGTGCTCAGGCCTCATGAGACTGTCTTTGATTCTATTTCCTCGTTTTATTCTTCTATCTGTCTTTCGCTCTGTCCTTCAGACCAGACTCAGAACAGAAAAAATAAACAAAAAGAAACAATGGAAGTATGTGATGCGTCGGATAAAAGCTCGAACCCGGGCTTGAAATTCGTGAATTCGTGAGCAGTGAATAATGAAGTGTCGTTCGGAATTATTTAGATATATATATATATAATATATATAATATCTATATCTATATCTATATATATATATACATATATATATCAGGAACTTAAAATTCTACAAACAACATATGAGCCGAACTTTTCCCAGCCTGATGGATTTTTTTTTCCGAATGGACCTGTAAAAGTTCATGCGTGCAGAGGGAAGCGCCGAGTCGACTCACTGTGATACATCTCTTATTGCATCAAGATTACCAGAACCCTGATCTCCGAGAGGGATATGATCCACCGCGAGGCTTTAAAATGGCAACCTGTTTTTCCTTCAAATGTCATGAGAGAGAGGAATCTGATCGCCTTACATTACGCTTTGATAACAACCCATTCCACAGCAAGTCATCTACCTATATAATAATATTCATATATATATATATATATCTCTCGATAGATGATAGATGTACTAGATCGCAGATAGCATAGATAGATAGATAGATAGATAGATAATATAGATAATATTAAAGCGTGTTGTTTAAGGATTCAGGGTTTATTTTCTCTGAAAGCATCCTCTCATACTGAGCAGCGTTCGGAAACTCCTGTTCATGCGGGTGTCAAGCAGCATTGATTGTTATTTCAGACATTATACATCTATCACAAAATGATACAGTGAAGGCAATGAAGTGAGACGATGCTCCTCCAGGACTGAGGTGGTGTTATGCAAGTGACAATAAAAAACACAACACACTGCTGGTTTACACACTATTTACCTTAATGAGTGTTCACGCCAGTGTTTGCACCAAAATATTTCTTATCAATGCATGTGTACTGGTCAGAGCTACAGTTAATTGTTGTATTGTCTTGTCTTTTGTTTTGTTTTTCTTTACACTTTTTTGCACATGTGAACTTTGTGCCTTTTAAATTTTATTTAGTTAGTTTTCCTATTTTTTATTTTTTATTTTTCTGTGTCCATTGCTCATTTATGGTGTTATGTAGAACGTCCGATAAAGTACACATTGGAAAATGACATTTAATGCAAAAAAAAAAAAAAAAAAAAATACATATATTATATATATATATATATATATATCTATTAAATTCAATATCCACTAACTCATACTTAAGGAGTTTTTATGTAAACTTTTTCACAAATATATTACTTAATAGAATTAATGCTAGCTAGAATATATCTCTTTTAATACTTGTGCATGTCAAGCACCTGCATTATTGCCTTATTATTAACCACTTCAAATATTAAAAAAAAAAAAAGTATTTCATTGATACAAGTGATTTAACCGCATAAAGCAAGTAGAAAATAAAAACACTTCATTTAACTTCATTGAACATATACATTTTATTTATTCTTATTGCAATCTTATTTAAAACATAAATACACAATGCAAAGTAGCCGGAACTACTTCCTAAGCATGTACATAAATAGTGCATCCAATCAGATTCAAGAATTCACCTTGATCTTTGCGTCATACGATATTTAATTTGTTAAAAGGAGTAAATAACAACATTTCTCCAAAACTCTTATAATACATAAAACAACAACGATTTAAGAAACAACATAGAGCTACATAAAAGAGCACAGAGATGAATAGTAAAGTGTGTCTGTTTTGCAACCTACGGCGAAAATCAGTGCGAGACAAACGATAACACAAGTTAGATAACAAATGTGTAACACAAGAAGACACAAGTTACACGTGCAAAACTCTGTAATACTGTACTAGTAGCAAACACAAAGTTGCGCAACAAACCAGCAAAAGAGAGGTGTGTGTAAAAAACAGCAAGTAAACAGTTTAAACAGTAAATAAGATTGTGATAAATATGGGTTGTGCTGAAGAAATGAATTGAATGTTTGCAAACAATAACAATACATTTCTATTAGTATCTTTATATTTGAATCATTAGATCTAAAAATTGTGTGTGTGTGTGTGTGTGTGTGTGTGTGTGTGTGTGTGTGTGTGTGTGAAGAAACCACTAATACTAATAACGAAGCAGCTGTTAATTCTATATTACATTTCAACGTCTCTGGTCTCAGATCATTTCTTAAATACGCTGCATTCACTATAAAAGTTGAACAACAAGCAAAAATATTTATTTACCTCAGTAAGGTGGGATATCTGTTTTATTTTGTATGATGTTATGGTAGTAAATGTTTATTTAGTTTGCTGATGAAACTGACCGAAATGATCTGTGTATTATCAGAGCAGCCGGCCAATCAGAATCTCACATTCTCGGGTCACGGGGAGTCTGTGCCTATCTCAGACATCTATGGGCATTAAGGCAGGACACACCCTGGGTAAAATGCCAACCCATCTCAGGACACACACACACACATTCCCACATACATTCATACATAGGGACAATTTTCCCAAGGTGCCAATCAACCTACAGTGCATGTTTTGCATGAGCACGGGGAGAACATGCAAACTCCACACACATGGCCGAGACGGGAATCGAACCCGGACCCTGGCGGTGTGAGGCGAACGTGCTAACCACTAAACCACCGTATGGCAATATATCCTTGCTTTATTATTTTTTCATGGGCAATCTTGAACAATGTCCAAGTAAAAAAAAAAAAAAAAAAAAAAAAAAATATAATATATATATAATATATATATATATATATATTATATATATATATATATATATATATATAGATAATCTGTATATCTTAAACACTCGCTTACTCAATGACACTCACATACGATTCCTACGATTACATATCCTGGTACAATAAAGCAGCAAGAGTTGTGGACAATCTGTCAAATTTATTTTACCCTACAACGTCAAAACAACATTGAGACTCTACGAGTGGAAAGTGTCTTCTCGCGGCAAACCCCGCCCACACTTCTCAATTATTCACCGTCACCAAATTGTGTTTGTCTCATGTGGAACTTTGTCATTTCCTCTCCTCATCCTGCCTACCTCCTGCGCACTCCTCTGCCAATTTCCTTCCCACACAGGGAAAAGAGAGAGAGAAAAAAAAATAAAGAGTTGTTCAGGAATCTATTTCTGCCGCGCAAAAGGTGGAAGGTCCCGATTTGTCTGTATCCTAAGACTATTCGCATTACAAAAAGGCAGCTATGAATTATGAATGGGGTGTGACAGGAGGCAGAGGAGGAGGAAAAAGAGGAAACATGCCGAAGAAAGAAGGCAAATCAATGAGGCATTGACGGAATATTTTGGGTTGTGAAGAGAGACGGAGAGGAAGCTGCACAATTATTACACATAATCAGAACGCTGTCCGAGCGCTTTTTATCGGATAAAGAAGAAGAAAAAATAAAAAAAGTGCAAATGTATTTGTCTAAATAAAAATGTTGCTGAAAGTCAAAGTACAGCTTTTAAAATGTGTTTCCCAAAAACTCAAGTTTATTTAAAGTTTGAAAAGTTCAAGTTTGTTTTTTTGGTTTTTTTTTTATTATTTTTATTTATTCGTCTCCAATCAAGTTCATCAACAACTTTCAGAAAGTCTGTGAAGACCTTCTGGTGATTCACAGTGCATTATAGCTGGAGTCTGGAAAAGGAATTTCAGTCGCCAATAGCGTTATAGCAAAACCTTGAGGAAAACCAAGTTAAATGTAATTATAATATAATTATATATATATATATATATATATATATATCTATATATATATATATATATATATATATATATTCTATATATATATAATATATATATACATATGTGTGTGTGTATAAGTACAAGGGGCAGGGTGGTTTTCGTGGTTAGCACGTTCGCCTCACACCGCCAGGGTCTGGGTTTGATTCCCGTCTCGGCCGTGTGTGTGTGTGAGTTTTGCATGTTCTCCCCGTGCCTCAGGGGGTTTTTTTTCTCCGGCTTCTCCGGTTTCTCCTCCCGGTCCAAAAAAAATGCAGTAGGTTGATTGGCACCTTGGAAAATTGTCCCTAGTGTATGAATTGTGTGTGTGTGTGAGTGTGTGTGAGTGTGTGTCATGGTTTGGCATTCCATCCAATGTGTATCCTGCCTTAATGCCCATAGACGCCTGAGATAGACACCGACTACCCGTGACCCAAGGGAAGATGGGATATATATATATTAAGTACTGAAAAAGTGCTGTAAACAAAGAATGCTTACAGAAATATAAATTCATTTTTGTCAATTTACAAAATGCAAAGTGAGGAAAAAGACAATAAAAAATCTAAATCAAATCAATATTTGTTGTGAGTGACGTTTAGAAGAAGTAGAAGTAGTGGAAGTGATGTCACCACCCCCCCCCCCCCACAGAGTCCTGATCTCAACATCATGGAGTGTGTGTGGGATTTACATGAAGAGACAGAAGGATGTGAGAACGTCGACATCCACAGAAGATCTGTGTTTACTTCTCCAAGATGGAACAATACAACCAGCCGAGTTCCTTCATAAACACTGTGTGTAAGTCTACCTAGAAGTGTTACTGCTGTTTTGAAGGTAAAGTGTGTTCACACAAAATATTGATTTCATTTCCATTTCTTTTTCTTTCATTCACTGCATTTCCTTCATTGATGAAAGTTAAATAATTAACACTTCCATTTTTGAAAGCATTCTTTCACACCTGCCTAAAATTTTGCACAGATATATATATATATATATATATATAGATATATATATATATATATTAGATATATCAATATATATTTATTCATTCATCTTCTTTCTACCCTCTTCTAACCGCTTTAAAAATATCCGATCTCGGATCCCGAGGGGGTTTTTTTCTTCTCCGGGTTCTCCGGTTTCCCCCCGGTCCAAAAAACATGCATGATAGGTTGATTGGCACCTTGGAAAATTGTCCCTAGTGTATGTGAATGTGTGTGTGAATGTGTGTGTGTGTGTGTCCCTGCGATGGGTTTGGCATTCCATCCAGGGTGTATCCTGCCTTAATGCCCATAGACGCCTGAGATAGACACAGGCTCCCCGTGAACCCGAGGATTATATATATATATATATATGTGTATGTGTGTGTGTGTGTGTGTGTGTGTGTATGAATGTAGAGAGAGACATCCATAAAATATACAGTTACAGACATAAAAAATACAAACATTTATTTAGCAATATACTAACAAAAAGCATTAATATACATTATACCATATAAAATATTATAACCTTCTCAGTACTCAGCTTGGTGGTTTAAGGCGCTGGGCTGCTGATCGGAAGATCCGGGTTCTTGAGGATCTTGCAGATCCACAGCCCTTGGGTCCTTGAGCAAGACCCTTAACCCACTGTGCTCCAGGGGCGCCATATCACAGCCGACCCTGCGCTCTGACCCCAGCTACCAACAACAAGCTGGGATATGCGAAGAAAAGATTTTCACTGTGCTGTAATGTATATGTGACCAATAAAAACTTGACACATCTGGTTTGAAAAAGACTGCATTCGAGGTGTGAATGTCAACGGTCATGAATCCAGATTTATTATTAAAACTGTGGAGTCAGTAACCTATATGTCTGTCCAGGTGGAATGCCACTGCTCCTATCCTGACCCCTGTAAAAAAATGCTTCATCATCCTGAAGTAAACAAATGTGTAAGCAAGATTCCTGCATAGAAAGTACACATTGAATTCAGTGTCACTCAGATGAGGGCAGATGTCCTTCGCTTTTCCTTTTTGATTTTTTTTTTGCCCCAGGTTCACATGAATTAAGGTTATCTCATAAGGACTGAATTATAAAAGAAAACGTATGTTTGTAATTGATTTATTTTTGTTATGTAAAAAGTGCTACACAAATAAAAGTGAATTAAAGTGAAATATGACATATGGATGGATAAAAATGCCTTTTTTCTCTAAAATTAATCTCCTATTTGTTGTTGATAATGCCATAATATCATAATGATAATGATAAATATCAGTTAAAATATTAAAAATTTTATTTCTGATATACAGCATCAAAAGGTTAGGAAATATTCATTCATTCATTCATTCATCTTCTACCGCTTTATCCGATCTACCCATCGCCGGACACACACACACTCACATTCTCACACACTCACACACTAGGGACAATTTTTCCAAGGTGCCAATCAACCTACTGTGTATGTTTTTAGACCCGGAGGAAACCAGAGAACCCGGAGAAAAACCCCCTGAGGCACGGGGAGAACAAGCAAACTCCACACACACATGGCCGAGACGGGAATCGAACCCGGACCCTGGAGGTGTGATGCAAACGTACTAACCACTAAGCCACCGTGCCTCCAAATGCAAATATAAAATATATAAATCTATTAAATAGCATGGCTTGGTGAGAGTCTGCTGCTGAACAGGTTTTCCAGATTCTAAATTTCTTCCTTCGTCAATTTAAACATTGGATTTAAACACGTTTTAATTTATACACATTTTTTTTCTGTGTTCTACTGCATATAAAAGATGAGTTTAAGTAATCTGCATATCATCAGCATTTATATTTCTACCTTTTTTAGGACTTTAGGGGTTCCATTCTCCCCAAAAAGGTTGTTGCCCCCATTTGCCCCCCCCCCCCCCCCCTTACATAATTAATGTAATATATATATATATATATATATATATATATATATATATATATATATATATATATATATATATATCAAGAAAAGTACATTTTTAATAAATTCAAAATTGCACTTGATTGTTTTTTATATATGCAATAAAAAAATAGACACTATACTTGATATGTGTTTCAGTTTCTGGATGGAGGTACCAGGCAGGAGGAAAAGAGGATACGGATCTGGCTCTGGTTGTTTTGTTTAACAAATTATGTTCTGTATCATTAACTTTATGTCCGAACAGCCAAGTGATGCTTTCATGCAACAACAGCGTGACAATAGATTCAAAAACACCAGTTCATTTAACTGTCATCATTTGCATATTCAATGTATTAGTCGTAATTATTATTTAGTTTAGAATTTTGTAGTAAGAGTATTCTTGGAGGGGTGTAGCTCAGTGGTTTAAGGTGCTGGACTATTGATCGGATGCCATACAAGCTGCCATACCTTGGGTCCTTGAGCAAGCCCACTTAACCCTCTGTACTCCAGGGGCTCCGTATCATGGCTGACCCTGCGCTCTGACCCTAACTTCCAAACAAGCAGGGATATGCAAAGAAACAATTTCCCTGTGCTGTAATGTATGTTTGACAAATAAAATTTGACTAAGCTGTTACCAGACAATTGAATAGAATCCTTTAATGTGGTAGAATTTTCCTATTACCCGATCCTGTTCCATCATGACAAGTTCCCTGTGAACATGTGCTTTAATACCTGGTCTTGAGTGCTTTACATGGGTTTGGTTTAATTATAACAGCAAATAATAGTGGACTAAAATGTGGAGTTGGAGGGGCACGGTGGTTTAGTGGTTAGCACGTTCACCTCACACCTCTAGGATCCGGGTTCGATTCCCGTCTCGGCCATGTGTGTGTGGAGTTTGCATGTTCTGCCCGTGCCTCATGGGGTTTTTTCCCCCGGGTTCTCCGGTTTCCCCCCCCGGTATCTCCTCCGGTCCACGGTCCAAAAACATGCACGGTAGGTTGATTGGCACCTTGGAAAAATTGTCCCCAGTGTGTGTATGTGTGTGTGTGTGTCTGCAATGGGTTGGCATTCCATCCAGGGTGTATCCTGCCTTAATGCCCATAGACGCCTGAGATAGACACAGACTCCCCGTGACCCGAGGGATGATCGGATAAAGCGGTAGAAGATGAATCAATGAATGAATGAATGAATGAATGAATGTGGAGATGGATGTTTATATGTTCATATATATTCAATATATATATATATATATATATATATATATATCTATATATATATATATATATATATATATATATATATCTATCATAATCATATATTGGACCTTATATCCATCATGGTTTTGCCTTTATACTTCATGGAATATAAAAAGCAGATAAAAAAAATAACATGCGTAAATAATAAAAACATGCGTTTTAACGCGAACTTAAAAAGTAAATAAGATTTAATTGTAACATCTTTTTTTTAAAAGACTCAATATAACTTCTAATTACTTTTAATGAATTAAAAAGAGAGAAGATCATAATTTCTCCACTTTTTTTTTTTTTGTTTCGAAATGATAAAAATCCCGCCTGCCAATACCTAAAATGTACGATCGGTTGCTTCTTATGACAGATGTGCTAAAGTGTAATTATAATTCGGTGGCGCAGACATTATTAACACTCAGAAATCAGGCTTTCCAGGCTCCTCCTCGATGGCCAGTATAAGAGGAAAATGTGATGTGAAAGATATTTCATGTGAGACTCAATGAATAAAATAATAGGGGTATAAAAGGCTCTGCAAATGACCCTCTGTGGAAAAAAAAAAAAAAAAAAAAAAAAAAAAAAAAAAAAAAATCCTCCGCATGTTTTAACCTCTCATTTTATCTGGAATACTTTAATAAGCACTTATTTAACTTTATACATTAAACATGGTCCGAGGACTTTAATGTATTTTAAATGCGGCCTTCAGGTTGTTCAAATAAATGACTATTTAGACACGAGTGTGTCACAGAAGAGGTGGGAGGGACGAGTGGAACGGGGTGTGCCATCGGCTCCAAACGATTTGATCTCGGGGTAATAAATATATAAATATAATTTCAGTAGTAACTATTTTTATAGGCGTACGTAAAAAAAAACCGGGGGGGTGAAAATTTATTTATTCGTTTATCCTGTTCGTTTTTCCTCATTTTTGTGGTGTTTGGGAGATGCTAATCTAATAGCGCTTATGATTTTCATGTCAGACAAGTTTGGGCTGTTCTTAATATTCTGTCAACCGAGCGCTTTGTTAAACAAATCAGAAAAATCGATGCGAAAACGTGTATTTCTGGAGAAGAGATGTTTCGCAATGTGTCCGCTGCGTTTATTGCCTCTGTCAGCTTTGCTCAATGCTCACGAGCATTTTTTTTTTGTTTAGCATTTTAAGCAACACTGAATTATCTGGTTGGGTTGAGACACATTATAGTATACATCCTGTAGGATTCTCTTTCTAATTTGCATTACCAAAACTATGAGTTGAAATCATTCATTCATTCATTCATTCATCTTCTACCGCTATATCCGATCTTCCCTCTGGTCTCGGGGAGTCTCAGGCGTCTATGGGCATTCCCGTCTCGGCCATGTGTGTGTGGAGTTTGCATGTTCTCCCCGTGCCTCAGGGGGTGTTTCTCCAGGTTCTCTGGTTTCCTCCCCCGGTCCAAAAACATGCACGGTAGGTTGATTGGCACCTTGGAAAATTGTCCCTAGTGTATGAATGTGAGTGTGCGTGTGTCCTGCGATGGGTTGATATTCCATCCAGGGTGTATCCTGCCTTAATGCCCATAGACGCCTGAGATAGACACAGACTCCCCGTGACCCGAGGGAAGATCGGATAAAGCGGTAGAAGATGAATGAATGAATGAATGAAGAACTTATTATTGTTAGAACTTATTATCAAATGTAAAAAATCCTATTGATAAGGAAATCCAGGTCTGCTTCTTACATGCGTCATAACAAACAACATCCCAACCCATCTTTTCTTTACACTCTTGGATAATCAACTGATGTATGTTTACATGTATTTCAATTAGTAGACGCCCGTATCCAGAGCGACTTACAACCCAGGGTTCAGAGCCTTGCTCAAGGGCCCACTAGTAGCAGCCGGATGGTGAGATTTGATCCTTTGACTTTCTGGTCCAGAAGCCAATGCCTTAACCACTGAGCTCCCACCATGGAGCTACCATTGCCCCGTGTTGGGCGGCAGATCTCCAGGAGGAAAGTAAGGCTTCTTGCATATTAATGAAAGAGATCAAAAATGAATCAGTAGTCATTATTTAAAAGTCATCCATACTTAGCGGGTAGCGCTGCATGAGAAATGTAAGATGAAGTAATTCTTGCTAAAGACTCGGTAGTAAAGCGCAAAGTGCTAGAAGTAGTTCTTAGTAGGTATTTCACAGGTCATTATGATGCGACTATTCTATCTATCTATCTATCTATCTATCTATCTATCTATCTATCTATCTATCTATCTATCTATCTATCTGGTGTGTGCAGTCAGCAGGTGTTTAAGAGTTGAGGTCCCAGCTAGATAAGCAGCAAGGGCTATATACACAGATAAGAGTTGGGCTTTATGCACAGGGGCGCTGTCATGCCGAGACAAGAAAAAGTTACTGCAGTTATAAAAGCATCCAAAGAAACATGGGGGTGGTAGCTCAGGGGTTGTGGCAGAGGTCTCTGGACTGGAAGATCGCAGGTTCAAATCCCATCACCGACAAACTACCACTATTGGGCTCTTGAGCAAGGTCCTTAATGTGGTTCTGGATAAAGGCATATGCCTTAAAGGCATGCAGTTAAGGCATTGACCTCTGGGCCAGAAGTTTGCATAAACATGCATATATGGATGGAAAATCTGGCACCCGAATGCTTTTGTCAGTACGAGTGAAGTATGTTGTTTTTTTTTCATATTACCTGCTGTGGGTATGATTAGTTATAACTGCTATACTATATACTGTACTATTATAGCATATATATATATATATATATATATATATATATATATATATATATATATATATATATATATATATATATATATATATATATATATATATATAGTATATATAGTCCTTGTTTATTTTTAATTTTTCTAATTACAACAATATGTTTCTTGAGATGCCAAGACACATGTTCACACTTGTTATTGCAGTTATAAATGGTAATGTAAATATTTTATATACTCGTGTGCCTTGAAATTGCGTACTTACTTTTTATGTGCCGGGAAAATGTGTAAAATCCATGCTTTTACACCGCAGTATACCACATTTTCTATGTGTAATAGTATATTTTTAGGACTTCAGCAAATTTATCAATGGTATTTATTTTTAGGTACAATGTTGGAGAATGTCTTTAAGCCCGGGAACTCCATGTAATATCTTAAATACTAATAACAATGACTATCTTTTTTTCTGTCCATTTGTCTTTGGTAAAGTTAATGAGACAAAAAAAGACTATTCTTGTCTTTTTACATTTAAATAGAATGTATAAACTCCTCTGTCTTAAAGACGGTGATGAAAAACTTTATAAAATGTCTGTCAATCTGTTTTTCATTCGCAGTCAAAGTAACAACACATTCACACTTTCAATTCAGCACGCCATAATCCCATAAACATCACATCCCATAAACAAAAACCCAAACATTGCTCAGATGGTCAATCAAGTTCAGTCCTGATTAATAAGAAAAATTTTAATAAAAAAAAATGAATCAATTATTCATTCATTCATTCATCTTCTATGTCTATCTCAGGCGTCTATGGGCATTAAGGCAGGATACACCCTGGATGGAATGCTAACCCATCACAGTACACACACACTCACACATTCACACACTAGGGACAATTTTCCAAGGTTCCAATCAACCTACCGTGCATGTTTTTGGACCGGGAGGAAACCGGAGAACCCAGAGAAAAACCCCCTGAGGCACGGGGAGAACATGCACAAACTCCACACACACATGGCCGAGACGGGAATCGAACCCGGACATTTGCGGTGTGAGG
>JACRUU010000003.1:640745-643245 GCA_030449085.1 Kryptopterus vitreolus
ATAATAATAATAATAATAATAATAATAATAATAATAATAATAATAAATATGTTCATAGATTTTCATCTTTCCTCATTTTTGTCATTTGTCTGACGACACTTTTCCCAACAATAATCCCCATTAAATGTTACATCATAAATATTCTTTGTAAAATGTTCGTCTTGTAGAAGAAATCTCTTGTACATGAATAAAAAAAAAAATGACTGTCATTTATTTACAGCTTAACCCCCATTTCTTTCCTTTTTTTAATTTCCGCCATTTTTTTATTTTTACGTTTTCTTTTCCAATTAATCAGACAAACGTTATTTACATAAATACAGGGTGTGATTTATAATTCAGTTTAATTAAAGCCTGTCTTTGTGCTTCACCGATGACCACCTGTTGGGACACGATACTAAATATTTAACACGTATTTCTCTGTATTTTTTTTTTCTTCCTTTATGTCTCTTTGATGTTTTGTTTCACATTCTTCCACTGTTTTTTTTTTCCCCCCTCGCCGATCTCCGCGGAATAGCCGAGGAATGTTCTCGCTCGTCTCTTTCAAGCTGGAAACTTTGCGCTTTAACAGTTGTCTGGAGATGCCTTTTTTCCCCCCGTTTCCATATGAAATATCTTCCTTAATAAAAGTGGAAGTGAGGGGATAGAGAGAGCGAGGGGAAGAGCGGTAAATCTGCGCTAACCACACAGAGGCCCTGGTCTCTGGGAGACTGATTAGCATCCCGCCTTGGTAGCGCGCTCCTCGATAATTAGGGGATGTTCAGCTCTGCGGCCTTGATGCCTTCTCCCAGGGCAGGCGGCAATTACTGAAGCCTTCGCCTTTCCCCGGCGCTTTCTTGAACCTCCGCGCTGGTGGAGAGCTTTCTGTACGAAAGGTCTGCTAATTTCCTGCAATCATGCTGTAAGGATGGAAACAGAGAAGACGTGGGTGCCAGGATTGTCTAGCCAGAGGGCATTACTTATCTATCAGGCTAGTGGCGTAGCGTGAGTGTAGTTGTAAATGTGAAGATGTCGGTCAGTCTCGCACGCCATGTGTGTGTGTGTGTGTGTGTGTGTGTGTGTGTGTAAGATCAATGGAATAGGCTGAGTGGACTGCGGACTATTAAATATAACAGAAAAGACAGCTTGATATGGAAAGACATTGACCAAAGATAAATTACAGCTCATGGGGGCATCATTAGAGAGCAACAACTCAACCTTTGTCTTACACACTGTGTGGGTTTTTTACATAGAGCGCTGAAGAAAAGATATGTGTAACGACTTTTGCATCAGACCACGTTGTTATAGATGTGTGTGTGTGTGTGTGTTGCTATCTGCCAGTCCAAAGCGCTTTATTCCTTTTATACCGCAGCGTAATATGAACGATGTGTATATTAACGTATACAACATGGTGTTTTCATACTTGTATCAACCTTGCTTGTGTTTTCCTTTTCGAAATGTAATAATACTTCTGCATTGAAGAAAAAAGCACTAATAATGTCGACTTCTTGTAAATAAAAATGCCAGATCCGGAGAGAAAACTTAATTTTATTACAGTAATCCGTTCAGGGGGGCATGGTGGCTTAGTGGTTAGCACGTTCGCCTCACGCCGCAAGGGCCCGGGTTCGATTCCCGTCTCTGCCATGTGTGTGTGGAGTTTGCATGTTCGCCCCGTGCCTCAAGGTTTTTTTTCTCCGGGTTCCCCGGTTTCCTCTCGATCCAAAAACATGCACGTTAGGTTGATTGGCACCTTGGATAATTGTCCCTAGTGTATGAATGTGTGTGTGTGTGTGTGTGTGTCCTGCGATGGGTTGGCATTCCATCCAGGGTGTATCCTGCCTTAATGCCCATAGACGCTTGAGATAGGCACAGACTCCCCTTGACCCGAGGGAAGATCGAATAGAGCGGTAGAAGATGAATGAATGAATGAACGAATAATCCGTTCATATCTACCTTTCATTTAGGAGAAAACCTTTACACAAAAACACTTTCTTGCTAATTCAATAACACTGCGATATAAAATACACACTGAATGGCTAAAACGTAAGTGCAAAGAATGAAACATGGCAACCCTTTGGAAACGGAGATCTTATTAGATCTTCATTAATGTCATCGACCTTGAGTGTGACAGCCAGGAAAAAAAAAAGAAAAGAAAAAACCTGGACCGAATTATTTATACCGAGGAAAAGGCAACATCCGAAGAAAAAGAAAAAAACAAGAGGAAAAAAAAAGCGCTCGGATAGCTCCACAGCCAGACATGCTGAATGATCTTAAAACAGGACCATTTCACACTGAATTGTAATCCCACGCAAATTAAGATCTAATTTGAGATAATAACACTGTGTATAATTAACATTCAACAATTAAAGCAGTAATTATTCATCAGAGCGATATTCCCTATGGGGTGAAACACAAAGCCATTTTTAGCTCATTACTGGCGTCCCTGCAGCGCTTACACCCACGATGCCGAGAGTCTCGCGCTTTTAATTCAATTACACCGTAACTTGGTGTATAATGTGTCTCT
>JACRUU010000003.1:648245-660745 GCA_030449085.1 Kryptopterus vitreolus
ACTAAACCAAATTATGTCATTCAAATTGAAATTTGTAATATAAAAATCAACATTCACAATTTTTTCTCTTATAATCTTTGATTTGCAAATCATTTACAGCAGCTGTGGGTGTGGTTGTAAAATGTACTGTTACAGAGGGTAATTTACTACAAGGTTGTTTTTTTTTTCGTTTGTTTGTTTGGTCGGTTGGCTGTGTTTTTTTTATTTATTTATTTTTTTCCTTCTGCTCTGTCTTTGAGGTTAACCTCTTCACACTTCATACTTCACGTAATAAAGTTTCAGAGCCCATCAGTGGGGTTTATTTTTTTGTTTTTGTTTTTTTTTGTTTTTTTTTTTTTTTGTGTCGGTCAAAGAGAACTTTTTCGCAAACTTTTCCTTGTAGTCGGAGAAACAAAAAAAACCAAAAAAAAAAAACCCTTACAGACTTTGTGTGCTGAATTTGAACCGTCAGCCCTGTGCAGTTTTGCTGTAAGCTATTACTCTTTTATGCGCCGCTCGTTGGCTGTGGAAAGGTGCCTCGCCAATTATTTTGAGATGGATGCAGGATGCAGAATGACTAGAAGCATCAGGTTCTCCTCTCATTTTTTCTCTTCTTCTAGCAGACCATGCCTAAGGTAAGGGCAGAATGGCCAGAGGCTACAGGAGCTCTCCAGGGACACGCCAGGCCCATGAACTGCGAAACTGACATCTCTCATCTGTTACGTCTGCTAACCAGACCTTTAAGAACCTTGACAGACCGTGCTCTGTGCCTTTTCTACTCCACCTGCTATCTTTTTCTTTTTTTTTTTTATTCTTCTTTTTTTTTTTTTTTTTTTTTTTTTTTTTTTTTTTTTTTTTTTATTCTTCGTCCAGTGTTGAAACTTCTACCGCAACTATTAACCGTATACAAACAGGAAATAGGTTTTCCCTCAGACTGATGAGTCAATAATAGAATAAAACACCGTCATTACAACACAGTGCTCCTATAGGACATAGCGGTGATTCGTTTCCCCATACACTCCGGCACTCACTGGCGTTTGTACATGAACATTTCTAGAAAAACAAAAGTATTTGAGCACTTTGTTTCTGTACTGAAGTCAGTTTTAAAAAACAATGTAAGCTAATTTCACTCTCTACTTAATTATGTTTATGATCTCAGAGATGGACAGTGTTACAAAACAAAACGATATGATAAGAGAGAGAGAGAGAGAGATTTACATAATACACTAGTGTAAGGCAGGGGTGGGCAAATATATTTTCCAAAGGGCCACATGAGAAACCTGAGGTGTGTTCGTGGGCCGAACCAACAATAACGTTGAACATAACTTATATTCAATATTCATTTTTTCCTCTTGTAAAGAGAGCGGGAAATGATATCATGTTCATTATGCTATCAAAATAATAAGGTTATTCTATTTAAGGAATATAAATTATTTTTTTTCCTTTTTTTTCTCACTGAGCATACTCCAACAATGTCAGCGCTGCTGTGCGGTTATACTTTCTTCTGGTGCGGCAAAGAAGCCGAAGCAGTTCAGCGGGCCGGATTAAAAGGACCAAAGGGGCCGGATGTGTTTGCCCACCCCTGGTGTATGGGAATGAAAAGCAGTTTGTCCCTGATTGTTCCTTGTTGAGAGAGACGAGGTGACTTTGACAAGGAAAAACTCTGATAATAGACAATAAGTGCTACCATTTACATTTTACATGACCTTTTTTTTTTTATTCATCAGGAAAAGCAGCATAGTTATAATAATAATAATAATAATAATAATAATAATAATAATAATAATAATAATAATACTATAATATTATTTGGAAACTATATGTATCTACGACTATATGTATCTAAAAAAATCTCTCTAAATACAGTATATATGTACAGAGAGAGAGAGAGAGAGAGAGATAAAGAGTCTGTGTAAACTAATCTCCATTTCTGTCACTGAGGTAGATCGGATCCATTACACTCGTGGTCCGATCCGACAGACGAGCTCCTGTAACTTAGATTGCTGGATCTTTGAATTTTTTTGGCAAGCGGTCATAATGTTATGCCTGATAAGGGTCTATAACATTAGGCCCTGGGTAGTGTATGGCCTGTTTTGTCTAATCTCTGTCTATATATATATATATATATATATATATATATATATATATATATATATATATATATATATATATATATATATATATATATATATATAGGAGTGTGGTATCTACACAGTATCTATATACACGGTATCTATATAGACATGCGTAAGGATTTGGGGCTAAATTGAGGCTAGATTGTGCATCTGTTGTGTGTTCCGGTCCGCATTGGTCAGTATCTATTAAAAGGAAGAGTGGTGAAAGGGTGACAGGGTCATATATACAGCAAAGGCTTCAATTCAATTCAGTTTTATTTGTAGAGCGCTGTTTACATTTGACATTATCTCGAAGCAGCTTTACACTAATAATACACGAATTATAGTGTATGGCAATGAAAAGCAGTTTGTCCCTGATTGTTCCTTGTTGAGCGAGCCGAGGCGACTGGTGGCGAGGAAAAAACTCCCTGAGATGGTAACAGGAAGAAACGTGTTCAGAGATCCTCATTTGGGTGTTTGTGATCTGTGTATTTTGTTTGTGTGGAGTGTATCCATGAAAGAATAGAAGTGTCTCCGAAGTATCTAAGGCAAAAAAGGCTCCTGGATGCACATGGGGGTGGAAGGCGGGCCCTTGTTGTCACGGTTCTGTCCGCTCCTGTCACTCTCCAATTGTCCCAGCACACCATTTCCCCTGAGTTCATTATCCGCAACTGACCTGCATCTCCCCTCATGTATAAAAAAAAACACGCCGCTCTCATACGGATCTCGCTTGAGACACGGGCTATGATCTAATGCCATTTTGTGGTGTTTGGACTAACCTCTGTACTCTGCATTTCCTCCAGAAAGTCTACTCGTCTGTGCACGTTTGCCTCCACCTGTATTCTGTCTGCACCGTTAATTTCTGTCTTGTGCGAAATAAAAGACTGTGTAAACAGTGTATCCTGCCTTAATGCCCATAGATGCCTGAGATAGACACAGACTCTCCGTGACCCGAGGGAAGATCGAATAAAGCGGTAGAAGATGAATGAATGAATGAACGAATTAGCTTGTCTGGCACAGTGGTTTTGTGGTTAGCACGTTCGTCTCACATCTACAGGGTCGGGGTTCGATTTCTCTGCCTCCGCCATGTGTGTGTGGAGTTTGCATGTTCTCCCCGTGCCTTAGGGGGTTTTTCTCCGGGTTCTCCGGTTTCCTCCCTGGGTCCGAAAAACATGCACAGTAGGTTGATTGGCACCTTGGAAAATTGTCCCGAGTGTGTGTGTGTGCTCCCTGTGATATGTTGGCACCCCATGTAGGGTGTATCCTGCCTTAATGCCCATAGACGCCTGAGACCCTATGAAAGATCGGAAAAAGCGATCGACGATGAATGAATTGTTCTATAAATGAATGTATATGCAGCGATATAAATATACATTTTGGCAGTAAAGGAACTTCCGGATCTAACAGTAGGTATTGTATCATCCTGCTGACCTGGAGATCACACTGCCCATGACAGCACATTCCTGTGTGTTTTATCCATTTTTAATTAATAAACCAGTAAATCTGTGTAGACGGATGTTGTCTTTCTGGCTATAATTACGTCCGATCATTCATGTATGAGCGCGATTGATTTCTTTGTGTCTTTTTGATGTGTGACAGTAAGGAATAACAAATCGTGTGTGTGTGTGTGTGTGTGTGTGTGTGAGAGAGAGAGAGTCTTTTTGCGTGTACACGAGCGGTACCAGGGGAGAGGTGAGTGTCTTAAAGCCCGGGGTTGCCGCGGTGGCAGTTCCCCTGATAACTGTGCTCTGAACCCATCGCGCCTTGCAGGAAGCCTGCAGGAATTTTCCTTCAATCACAGGCAAACCCTGTCACCATCACTTACTGCTCCACACGTACCGCTACCGCTACACACGGATACGTGCGCACAACGCATGACTGCTTCAACACGTGGATTTGAATGCGTAAGTGCACTCGCTCGCTGCTTAGGTGAGAAAGGAAGAAAGAGCTAATTTACTTTGACTACTTTGAAAGATGCTCTTTCTACAACGGGGAAGGGGGGGGCAATTTTTTTTTTTCCAATGGGCCACATGAGAAATCTGAGCTGTGTTCGAGGGCCGAACCGACAATAACCTGAGATGAGGTGTAATTATGTTCGATATCAATTTTTTCCACCTGTAAAGAGCGCTAAATGATAGCATTTTCATTACGCTAGCACTAATCCAAAGATTAAGATCAAATCCATTAAGGCAGGATACACCCTGGATGGAATGCCAACCCATCACAGGACACACACACATACAATTCATACACTAGGGACAATTTTCCAAGGTGCCGATCAACCTACCGTGCATGTTTTTGGACCGGGGAGGAAACCGGAGCACCCGGAGAAAAACCCCCGAGGCACGGGGAGAACATGCAAACTCCACACACACATGGCCGAGACAATTTATGTTGTTTGTTATAGCACGTTGGTCCTGGGGAAACATTTCATTTAGTGCACTGTATATTGTTGAAATTACGATAAAAGCCTACTTGACTTGGCTTGACATTTAGAGGGAGGGGTGTACGTACCTCAGTGGTCCGGTGCTGCGTTAAGGACCAGAAGTCCCCCCCCCCCGGTATCGCCAAGCTGCCACTCTTGGGCCCTTGAGCAAAACCCTTCATCATACGTGCTCCAACTGGTGCTGTATCATGGCTGACCCGAATTCTTTGAATAAAGAATTTCACTGTGCTGTAATGTAATGTAATATATAATCTATTCTGTCATGTTCAGGAAAGCGATAATCGACAGGTCGGATTAAAAGGGGCTGTGCAGGGGGCCGGCTTTTAGTCTCCCCATGTCTGAAATAACCCAAAGGTGGCGTCGGTGTGGCATTGACCTTTCAAATTTGCATATCAATACAATTGGAATATCGTCATTTTGAAATACAAATGCTTTTCTTTTTCTGTCGTCTAATCCTATTTCGAAAGCACTTTCGCATCATGCAATATGCAAAAGGATGAAAGTTGTTTTAGCGACTTGAAATGTCGAGAAGTGATCGAAAATAAAACGGTGAGGAAGATGGTGTTGTCAGCATTAATTCTATGACTGCGGCATGAAATCAATGATGCGGAGTCAAATGAAAAGCCAAAGAATAATTGGCTCGCAATCGATAACGGTTTGAATATAAGCCTGGCTTTAGCCATATCAAGAGGGTTCAAATGAGAGTTTATTGGGCATCTAAGGAGATCAATGCTTACAAGGTCACGATTTATCCGGGACTACTTCACGTCATTAGAGGAATTTTAATAATTCATCTCACCCAGGAGGCAGGGGCGAAGAAGGCGAATGATGAATCCGTAAAGCAGGACAATGCTAATCCTTCAAAACACCCGCCATCCAGTCCATGTTGGCTTGCGCTCAGCGTCGCATTTTTAATCAGAAGACTCCAGTGGCTCCAGTATACTCCTTTTCTCTTTTTTTTTTCGGAGGGATAAAAATAAATAGAGTGAGAGTAAGCAGGTTGTGGCCTTTGTGTTTCGGTCTCAGTGATCAAATCTTTTGAATAGCAGAGTCGCTGCCAGAGGATCAAATAAGGATTAAAACATATGGAGAGGATTAACCACGGAGAGAGAGACTTAATGCTCTGAGAAAAGGAAAAATGTTTACTGAACAATGGATTAAACGTCTTGTGTTATGCACTTGTTTCCATATACATGTGCTATAAATACATATTGTGTATATTGTGTAGTTTTAAAAATGTATTGGCGCATCATTTCAAAATATGGGATTATCACCTTTTATATGCACCCTATTATTATTATTATCACCTCTTCACTCTGCCTTGTATTGGAGAAAAACACAGACAACAAAGAAAAAACGAATAAATAAACGTTCAGTGCATCCACTCACGCTTCCTTAATTTCCCCCGATTTACACCTAATAGCTGCGCATTCACAACAGGTACGATCTCCTCACTATATTATTGTATATTACCGTATGGAACCTTACGCAAGCGCATCGCATTCCCAAATCCGTATTACGCAATAAAGCGCATTTTTACTGAACGCAATAAAGCGCTTCCGTATAACCTAAACACCGTATCACCAGTTTATATGGAAAAGCAACCGGAACACAATTCTTAAAGGAGCCACGTCCCATATTTTACACTTCAAACCAACACTAAACAAAGTAACATTGAAATGAACCATAAATTAATTCATTAACAGTTAATATTAAATTAATAGTTTCCAGAGTAAAATAAATGCTAAATAATTAATTATTTTATTAAAGGGAGAGATTTTAGTGGCATTTATATAATTATAACATCTGTTACATTTAGTTAGTGTATTAGAAATAAGTATTAATTAATAGTACATTGGAAATGTGTGATTAATGTGTGATTAATCACAAGTTAGGGGCACGGTGGTTTAGTGGTTAGCACGTTCGCCTCACACCGCCAGGGTCCGGGTTCGATTCCCGTCTCAGCCATGTGTGTGTGGAGTTGGCATGTTCTCCCCGTGCCTCAGGGTGTTTTTCTCCGGGTTCTCCGGTTTCCTTCCCGGTCCAAAAAACATGCACGGTAGGTTGATTGGCACCTTAGAAAATTGTCCCTAGTTTATGAATGAATGTGTGTGATGTGTGTGTGTGTGTGTGTGTGTGTGTGTGTGTGTGTGTGTGTGTGTGTGTGTGTGTGTGTGTGTCCTGCGATGGGGTGGGTGTATCCTGCCTTAATGCCCATAGACGCCTGAGATAGGCACAGACTCTCCGTGACCCGAGGGAAGATCGGATAAAGCGGTAGAAGATGAATGAATGAATAATCACAAGTTAACTTATGGCAATCAAAAAATAAATTGACAGACAGACAGACAGACAGACAGACAGATAGACAGACAGACAGACAGTCAGACAGATAGACAGACAGACAGTAGATAGATAGATAGATAGATAGATAGATAGATAGATAGATAGATAGATAGATAGATAGATAGATGTTATAAATTTAATACTGGAGACTCATCCTAGTATGAGGTGGTTGCTCTCGGTAGCAGAAGGCTGAAGGTTCAAATCCCCTCACCACTAAGCTGCCACTAGTCCTGCCCCTGGAGCAAGGTCCTTCACCGTCGTTCTGGATAAGGGGCATCAGCCAAATCCCTTTAAAAGCCAAAAGTATCTATGATTTATCAGTTATTAAAGAAAAATATATTTGATATTAAATGTAGTTATTAGGGGACACATAATGTACATTTGAATTATAATCCTGATTATCCTTATATCCTGATTATCCTGATCATGGCATCTGTTGGTACGTGGGATATATTGTCTTCTGCCTTCGGTGCTCAGTATCTATTAAAAGTCTCTGTATCAAAAAATTGATGGTTCAAATCCCACCACTACCCTAAGAAAGGGGAAGGGGTCACTTGAAGTGATGCACTTGGTATGGTCCAATCCAATCCAGGAGCAATTATAGCTCAAATTTCTGTGCAAATTACTGCAGTTAATGCATGACATGTTCAGGACTGACAGCAAAATGGGGACCAACTCGATATTAGGGACATGGTCATGATGTTATTCCTGATTTGGTGTGTATAGTAATAAAATAAATAAGCCTTGTCACATATACATTACAGCACAGTGAGGCTCAAGGACCCACGGGTGGCAGCTTGGCGTTAGTGGTGCTCGAACCCCAAAGCTTTAGTGAACCATGTAAAGCATATCTTCATGGGTTTGGCTTTGTGCACGGGTGCATTGTCATGCTGGAACAGGTGCTACCACGTCCAAAGACATCCTATACAATTACATACTTGTGAACAGTTTGGCAAAGGCAAATACTTCTAGTGTATATAGTGTAATTCTTTAACACTCAACCAGCAGCGTGGCCCACAGACAATACGGCAATCGTGAAATAAGTGTGTTTGTATGTGTCCATGCGGAGTAATAGTACGTTAAACAGCCAATAGGAACATGATTGTATGAGGGTCCCTATGGAGAGAATGGAGAACTAGGCTGCTGGAACGAGAAAGACGGAGAGAGGAGTGCGCAAGACAAAGAAGAAGATGAAAAACGAGGGAAAATGGATGGCTGTTTCAGCAGGCTACATATTAGAAAATGACAAAATGACACGGGTAATGAATAAAGAAAATGGGAGGGCATGTGTGTGTGTGTGTGTGTGTGTGTGTGTTACAATTGAACGGGAAGACTTAATGATAGAGTAACATTGAGCTTTATTGATAAAAGACTGAATAATTTAACAGAGCGGGGATTTATTAAAGCAAAGATCTGTGACAAGTGCTTTGGAAAGAAAAAAAAAAAAAAAAAAAAAAAACGGGGACAAGTAGGACTGGATTCCAAATCTCGCGTCTCTGTTCATTTATTATTATAGCCTCGGCGCACAAAGGCCAAATGTGGTTCGATGACACGGTGTATGTTGCATAAAACATCATGTTTGATTTGAAAATAATAATAATAATAATAGCTAAAGCTAAGGCTCGTGGCGTTATTTGGTAACCCAGTGTGTTGAAGAAGGAACGCTGGGATGTACCGGGAAACTGGGCTACGCTTTAAATATTCATCGGTGAAATAGAGACTATGAACGCAGGACTCTTCCACCCCCCCCTCGCATTAGTGATCGAGACGTGCACCTCGTTAAAAAGACGTCACCTCAAATAAAATATTTGCCTGAATAATGTAGGGTTTAATTGCCTTTAATCACATTAACAGTAACTCGGATTAAAGAGTGCAAATTGGTTTCGTAATTAAAAATCGTTTTTTGGGGGGCGGAGAGGGTGGGGGGGGGGCATTCGGGAAAGACTGAAAGGAAGAGAGGAATGAAGGGAAAGACGAGTGTGTGGATACAGACAAACAGTAGTATAATAGCACCACTGTCGAAAGTATTTACAAAGACTGTTTCGACTACAGTATGTTTATTATTTAGTCTAGTTTAGATCGATTATTTAGATTGGGTACAGATTAGATACCTTCCTAATCTTATAGCACTTTATAGTAACAATAAAAAAGATGCAGTTATAGTTAATGAATGGACTCTTTCTGACCAATAAGATTTCAGTAGCATGTGTCCAACAGTGCATTTATTCAACAATATTGTATATTTATTTAACCAAACAAAGGTGAATTATACTTTTCACCAGTGTTGGGGATTAACTAGTTACATGTAACAGCGTTATGTAATGTAATTACAAAATAAAAGTAATAGTAATCCGTTATAGTTACAGCGAAAAAACATGGAATTTAATTACAGTTACTTTATAAAATGTTGAAGATTACATATTCCAACAAACACCCGCCTAACATTCATTTTTTTCATTCATCTTCTGCCGCTTTATCCGATCTTCCCTCGGGTCACGGGGAGTCTGTGCCTATCTCAGGCGTCTATGTGCATTAAGGCAGGATACACCCTGGATGGAATGCCAACCCGTCGCAGGACACACACAACACACACACACACACACACACACACACACACACACACACACACACACACACTAGGGACAATTTTCCAAGGTGCCAATCAACCTACCGTGCATGTTTTTGGACCGGGAGGAAACCGGAGAACCCGGAGAAAAAATCCCCTGAGGCACGGGGAGAACATGCAAACTCCACACACACATGGCCGAGACGGGAATCGAACCCAGGCCCTGGCGGTGTGAGGAGAACGTGCTAACCACTAAGCCAACGTGCCCCTCCCGCCTAACATAACCAACCAAATTTCAACAATTTGATTCTGAAGCTGCTCAGGTTCGGAAATATATCCCACTTTTTCCAAGTACCACCTAGTGGACAAATGAAGTAATGGACTTTATGAAGTAAAAAGTAATATTACATTTTGAATAGGGTCATTACATTACATAAGTAAACCTTACCAACATCTAATATAATATATATATATATACATATATATATCTATATATATATATATATATATTGCACAACATTGCTTAATAAATGCACTGTTCGGAAACTTTCGTATTATACGTAGCTATTATATTTCAATCTAAAAATAATCTGATCGAGACATTTCCATTCCGTGAATTTGTATTCCAGGAATCGTACTCATTGAGAGATCAATGTGTTTTAATAAAACTTGTTTTCTAGCAGCTTTTTTGGAGGAAATTTTTTTTGGGAAACTTTTTTAAATATTACATTTCACGTGAATTTGTATTCTATTTTATTTTTTAATAAAACTTGATTTTTTTTTTTTTTCTTTTTTAAATATTACATTTCACGAATTTGATTTGAATTCGTTTTACGGGTTGACCATCGTTGACGCCTCCAGCTCTCCGCCGGGCCGCAGCAGCGCTGTTTGGATTTCGCCCTGCGCTTTGGAAAGGCCTATCAATATTTAGGTATTCACCTCTCCCTCTGCACACTTGAAAGTGCACAAGCAGGAGAAAGAGAAGTTTGCAATCGCAATCCCAGTGTTGCTAATTACCTTGCTTGGCTTTGTGTGAAAAGAAAAAGAAGAAGAAGAAGAAGAAGAAGAAGAAGAAGAAGACTACTATTCTGATTGGATTTGTTTGACAAATAAATAAATGATCATCATGAAAATATAATGGCCGCCCTGGTAACCTTTTCCTGGAGCTATGTCTGCGAGCAATGGGAGGCCCAGTGGACATTCCCACAATCCTTTTGTTCTTGATATATATATATATATATATATATATATATATATATATATATATATATTTTTTTTTTTTTTTTTTATTTGTATTTATTTTATTTTATTTTTTGCCCTCGTCTCACCCTTCATGCCGCAGTGACACCACGTCTACACTCGTACCTTTAGTGTGTGTTTTTAGTTGAGTTTTAAGTTCAGGGAGAATGCGTTCTTTACCGTGATTTGACTCCTAAATGTATTTGGCACCGTTGTTTTTTTATTTTTTTATTTTTTTATTTTTTATTGGTTTTCTTATGTGAAGCGACTTGCAAGCGGAGACAATATTCATGCCTAATGCTGCAGTAAAGGACGATTAAGACTTTTTTCCGATAACTGAACACAAACGAGGGGCACGGTGGCGTAGTGGTTAGCACATTCGCCGCACACCGCCAGGATCCGGGTTCGATTCCCGTCTCGGTCATGTGTGTGTGGAGTTTGCATGTTCTCCCCGTGCCTCAGGGGGTTTTTCTCCGGGTTCTCCGGTTTCCTCCTGCCGGTCCAAAAACATGCACGGTAGGTTAATTGGCACCTTGGAAAATTGTCCCTAGTGTGTGTGTGTGGCCGAGACCTGACGGGAATCGAACCTGGACCCTGTAGGTGTGAGGCGAACATGCTAACCACTAAACCACCGTGCCCCCGAAAGAAAAAAAAAGAAAATTCCTGATGTTTTTTATTTATTTATTTTTCCCAGTGCATAAACGTGATCTGCTGTCAGAATCCATCTACTTTCACTTCTTTTCAATTTGATTCGGTTCCCTTTGGTTTTATCTGTAGCGAGTGTTTAACAATGGACATTGTTTCAGTGCAGGTTAACAGTGATTAAGACGTTATTATACGATGTAAAAGTTCCTTGTAAGTTTGTGCAAGGAAAAAGTCACATGTTTATGAGAAGTATGTGTTTGAGTAACACTGAGAGGATTCAGATAAAAAAGCCATCATGCAGTTTTTCTCCGCTCAATACATTTCACTTCTGTATAAAACATAATCATTATATATAATAATTCTGTATAAAATAGTATTTTCTGTAATTCTCCTGTATTTAATTATTTTAAGATCATCTCTATCTATCTATC
Source organism: Kryptopterus vitreolus (assembly GCA_030449085.1). Classification (NCBI taxonomy): domain Eukaryota; kingdom Metazoa; phylum Chordata; class Actinopteri; order Siluriformes; family Siluridae; genus Kryptopterus; species Kryptopterus vitreolus. Next base: position 660,009 of record JACRUU010000003.1, read on the forward strand.
TATCTATCTATCTATCTATCTATCTATCTATCTATCTATCTATCTATCTATCTATCTATCTATCTATCTATCTATCTAACAGTCTGTCTGTCTGTCTATCTATCTATCTATCTATCTATCTATCTTCTATCTATCTATCTCTGTTCTCTGTTTGTCTGTTTGTCTGTTTGTCTGTCTATCTATCTATCTATCTATCTATCTATCTATCTATCTATCTATCTATCTATCTACTATCTATCTATCTGTCTAGTTTGTCTGTCTTCTATATATCTATCTTATATCTTTCTATCTATCTATCTTTCTGTCTGTCTGTCTGTCTGTCTATCTATCTATCTATCTATCTATCTATCTATCTATCTATCTATCTATCTATCTATCTATCTATCTATCTGTCTGTCTGTCTGTCTGTCTGTCTGTCTGTCTGTCTGTCTGTCTATCTATCTATCTGTCTGTCTGTCTGTCTGTCTGTCTGTCTATCTATATCTATCTATCTATCTATCTATCTATCTATCTATCTATCTATCTATCTATGTCTATCTCTGTCTATCTATCTATCTATCTATCTATCTATCTATCTATCTATCTATCTATCTATCTATCTATCTGTCTCTCTATCTATCTATCTATCTATCTATCTATCTATCTATCTATCTATCTATATCTATCTATCTATCTATCTAATCTAATCTATCGTCTATCTATCTATCTATCTATCTATCTATCTATCTATCCTTCTA
>JACRUU010000003.1:663245-670745 GCA_030449085.1 Kryptopterus vitreolus
TTTGCTCCAATTCCATTGCATTCATTTGTGATTTGTCTTTTAATTACTTATTATTATTATTTTAAGTTATTTTTTGCAGCCATGCAAAGCACAACTTCTGGGCCCTTGAGCAAGGCCCTTAAACATCAGTTGTAAGTTGCTCTGGATAAGGACTTATAAATGAAAACAACGCATAAATGTAAAAAAAAAAATACTTGCAATGTAGTTTCTGTAAAAACAACTAGAAATAGACAGACAGACAGATAGATAGACAGATAGATAGATAGATAGATAGATAGATAGATAGATAGATAGATAGATAGATAGATAGATAGATAGATAGATAGATAGATAGATAAAAATGAAACATTTAAAATGAAAAAATCATTTTTATCTTTCTATCTATCTATCTAGTCGTTTTTACAAAAAAAAACAGCAGAAGTACTGTTTCATATCTCTCATACATTACATGGACAAAAGTCCTGCGACACTTGACTTTTCTGGCCATGTACTGTATGGTTCTACCACATAGTGGGAGGTATAAAGTATAGACATGCAGATACGGATATGAGTAGGGTTGGGAATTCCGATTCTGGAATCCTGGATATTTAAGATAAAAATTGTGATTAAATAAAAATTTCGATTCCTCTTATCGATGCCTGGGTCCATTCACATGGCTATCTGCCAGGACCTTCCATGTATCCTATCTGCCAGGACCTTATATGATAATCTAAGCATCAGTTTGCAAGATGGATCACGGGAAACACTCAAAGGGGTGGCTACATTTTTGTGTCCAACATAAATAAAGTTAAGTGCGATTATTGTAATAAACTAATATGTTGCAATTGAAGTTCATTGTTTGCAATCGAAACTGGGAATCGACACGAATCGGAATCAGAACCGTCATTCATCTTCTTCTACCGCTTAATCCGATCTTCCCTCGGGTCACGGGGAGTCTGTGCATTAAGGGGTGTGTCTATGGGCATTAAGGCAGGATACACCCTGCATGGAATGCCAACCCATCACAGGGCACACACTCATAGACACATTCATACAGTAGAGACAATTTTCCAAGGTGCCAATCAACCTACCGTGCATGTTTTTGGACCGGGAGGAAACTGGAGAGAACCCGGAGAGAAAAACCCCCTGAGGCACGGGGAGAACATGTAAACTCCATACACACGTAGCCGAGACGGGAATCGAACCCGGACCCTGGAAGTGTGAGGCGAACGTGCTAACCACTAAGCCACCGTGCCCCGGAATCAGAATCGCTAAAATGAAAAGTGATACCCAATATGAAATCCCAAAACACCCTAGTGACTGGATGAGCACGAATCTCCACACGGATCTATTATAGGATATTACAACAGCAAACAGATGCCGTACGCAAACTTCACAGCGAAGTTGATCCGTGTTCGCCCGTACTTTTTATTTTCACTCTCGAAGTTTCACTCTTTAAATGAATTATCCATCCAGCCCAGCTCAACCTTCGGCGCGGACCCACGGAAACCAATAACCTCAATTAAAAGTACATTTAAATTTATATTTGATGTGCTCCATTCGATTCCTCGTTTAATCATACATGTACCCTCGCATCTTTAGTACGACGATTTTGAAGCCTAATCAATATAATTACGACCTCTTGCTTCAGCCAGATGCTTGGTCAAGGCTGTGTCCAGGTTCGATAAAGAGAGAGAGGGAGTGTGAAAGAGAGAGAGAGAGAGAGAGAGAGAAGGAAGGAACAAGCTCGGATTAAATGAGGAAAAATTTTGTCGTTCTGTTTATTGGTTTCATGAACCGAACATCACAAGTCACGCAGAAAATAGAAGGATATAGATATAGATATAGATATGGCCAGCGTAAAGTCCTTGCCTCAAGGTTAATACATTCGCACCAGTAGGGAAATGAAGGAAATAAATAAAAGTTTAACAAACAATTAGCAATGCATCAACGGGCGGATCGATAACGATGTGCGTAATTATCACTTCGGGGAACGCAGACGCCGATGCCGTCTTTATCGACGCCGTCTAATTCGCTTCTGCTCGAAGGACGGATTACAAACACGGAGCGCGGTTCTGACCCGAGCGGCGTTCGTCTGACTCTTCATGGATTTACACAAATGTTATTCTACCATGTTTTCTTTTTATCCGTTAATTAAATGGATACTAGTTTTGTGGATGAACATCTCATTCCGCATTTAGTCCTGATTTTGCCGTTTTAAATGTTCTTTGTGGAGAATACGGCTCTGAGGGTGTTAATAAAGGTGCCGATGTTGAGGAGGCCTGGGGTGCAGTCGGCGTTCTAATTCATCCCAGAGGTCTTGGGTAGGGTTGTGTTCAGTGCTATTTAGCATTAGAGCTGTTATGGGGCTTGGGGCTCTTGCGCCAGGACCTCCTGTGCTCCGGGGGCGCTGTGTGACTTTCATGTCTGACCCGCAGCTTCCTTAAGAAGTGTTATATATGTATTAAGCACCTTTCCTTTCCTATTCAGTTATTCCTTGGAAGTTAAGATTAGGGGAAGATTAGTAACAGTGGGGTTTGGACCCACAAACTCATCCTACAATACTTACCTGGCAGGGGCAATACCATGATCAGGAAGGTGGTTTGCCCAAAGCGAGGCTCAGCCCTTGCACTCTGGCTGTGCGGATTCCCCAAACATCTCGACTGCATAATGTCTGATAGTGGGTGATAGTGGACTCAGTGGTTTAAGGCGCTGAGATACTGATCGGAAGGTCGTGGGTTCGAGTCCCGTTATCGTCAAGCTGCCACTGTTGGGTGCTTGAGCAAGTCCATTCACCCTCTGTACGCCAGAGTGCGCCTTATCATCTCTGGGATATGCGAAGAAAGAATTTCACTTTCCGATCTAACATCTTGAGTAGCCTTATGTACACTCTTCCACACGTAGGTATTTCATGGCAGCACACCAGCAGCACTTTATAAAGTCCGAGGGAAATTATACAAGAGCCGAGGCACTCTGGTGGGAACAAGAGGATCGGTCACTACACCGTCCGACCCAGTTCTAGCCCAGGCCTCTTGTGCTCAACAAGGACTACATCTAAACCGTCCAGTACAGGACTGGATCCACTGTCTCTCAGGGTAAGAGGTCAACTTTTTGTTCAAGGCTCTTCTCTGTTCTGGCACTGAGGTGGTGGAATGAACGTCCCCTGGAGTGACCGGTTATCTTCAAACGATTTATCTCGTCCCGAAACTAGTACGTTTAATGAAACACAAAACTCCTCACAGTTTAAGGCTGTTTGTGTCTTAAGTTAGTAATCGATTGTTTATTTAGTCATAGATGGGAAGCACTTTTTTTGTACGTCGCTCTGGATGATTTTGTACGTCGCTCTATTAAATACTGTAAATATATCAACACATATGTCACACCACAGCAGGTTTGGAGCTCTAAAAGATTTCTACCGTATCTAAAAACGTCCTGTACGACTGTGTGTCTCCGACCGTGTGTCTCCGACTGTGTGTCTCCGACCGTGTGTCTCCGACTGTGTGCGGTTTGGAGAAGAACCACATGTGGGTCTCAAGATGGTTACTGTCGTGTAAGACGACCCTGTTTGTGCTTTTATAGTAAATAATCACACAGCTCTTTTATTACACAGTGAATTCCAAAATAACAAACACATCTATCTATCTATCTATCTATCTATCTATCTATCTATCTATCTATCTATCTATCTATCTATCTATCTATCTATCTATCTATCTATCTGTATGTCTGTATGTCTGCCTGTCTGTCTATCTATCTGTCTATCTGTCTGTCTGTATTTATGTCTATATATCTGTCTGTCTGCCTGCCTGCCTGTCTATCTATCTATCTATCTATCTATCTATCTATCTATCTATCTACCTATCTATCTATCTGTCTATCTGTCTGTCTGTATCTGTCTATATCTATCTCTGTCTGTCTATCGTCTGTCTGTCTATCTATATCTATCTATCTATCTATCTATCTATCTATCTATCTATCTATCTATCTATCTATCTATCTATCTATCTATCTATCTATCTATCTATGTATCTATCTATCTGTCTATCTGTCTGTCTGTCTGTCTGTCTGTCTGTCTGTCTGTCGATGTCTGTCTGTCTGTCTGTCTGTCTGTCTGTCTATCTATCTATCTATCTGTCTGTCTGTCTATCTATCTATCTATCTATCTATCTATCTATCTATCTATCTATCTATCTATCTATCTATCTATCTATCTATCTATCTATCTATCTATCTATCTATGTATCTATCTATATATCTATGTATCTGTCTATCTGTCTGTCTGTCTGTCTGTCTGTCTGTCTGTCTGTATTTCTGTCTATATATCAGTCTGTCTATCTATCTATCTATCTATCTATCTATCTATCTATCTATCTATCTATCTATCTATCTATCTATCTATCTATCTATCTATCGATCTGTCTGTCTGCCTGTCTGTATTTCTGTCTATATATTGGTCTGCCTGTCTATCTATCTATCTATCTATCTATCTATCTATCTATATCTATCTATCTATCTATCTATCTATCTATCTATCTATCTATCTATCTATCTATCTATCTATCTATCTATCTATCTATCTATCTATCTATATGTCTATATGTATGTCTGTCTCTGTCTGTCTGTCTATCTATCTTTCTTTCTTTCTTTCTTTCTTTCTTTCTTTCTTCTTTCTATTCTATCTATCTATCTATCTATCTGTCTATCTATCTGTCTGTCTGTCTGTCTATCTATCTATCTATCTATCTATCTATCTATCTATCTATCTATCTATCTATCTATCTATCTAGCTATCTATCTATCGATCGATCGATCGATCTGTGTGTCTGTCTGTCTGTCTATCCATCTATCTATCTGTCTATCTATCATTCTGTCCGTGTGTGTGTGTGTGTGTGTGTCTATAAGTGTGTATTATACGACTCTATCAGTACATGAGGACTGACTGGTGCGGAGGATTTTGACTGACTGCTCCGTGTCACGCCGAGCCTCATCAGGACTAATTGAAAAGTAATGTGGATGCTGAGGGCAGAGGAGGCCATGTAGCACAGATCCCTGAGCACTTTAACATTCAGCAGCCTGTTTTTACATGCCACTAATTGGCAGCCTGTGTTATTGAGCTTAAATTAAACATAGCAAGAGGGATGTTCGCAGGAAATGAATATTTATATTGAATCAGAGCAATCTTCTGTAGGAACACAATGCTGCTTGTTGGACGGCAGGCGGCTCTCCGCTCGGCCCGAGGTGCGCGGGTGAACGAGGACAGGGTGGAGACGGGTAAAGTTAAGGGGTTTTTAAGAAAATGGTTAAAAAAAAAGTATAAAAGTGCAACATCAGCAATAATTTACTGCAGAATGTCGTCGAAAAAGTCGATGGTTGAAGCGCGAGATCAGACTTCAGGGTTCGGATTTAACATGTGAAATGTGAAAGCGGGGATGGAGTTTCTCATGCTGTATGTCACAGCAAAGCAATGTGTTAATAACTTTCAAAGTTTTAACATCAAATGTGTCGAACATCTGTAATTAGGGGGTAATAATTACCGACATGACCTAACTAGACATGACATCTCTAATATAACAAACTGAAATCCAAGTTTCCATTTCAAAACAGGTACAAAAACAAACACACATCTTTACAATTTCTTACAGAATCTTTAATAATAATAATAATAATAATAATAATAATATATAATAATAAAATAATAATAATAATAAAATAAATAATAATAATAATAATGGTAGTAGTAATGATAACATTTTTAGTGTTATTATCATACACAGGGCTTTTAAAATTTTTGAAGCTTATTAGATGTTAATATTATAAATAAACGTTCAAAATATTGACAATAAATTATATACATTTTGATTAAAATAAGAATTTTTACAAAGTTTAGAAGCAATAAGATCCATATACAAAATGCACACACACATGCGCGCACACACGCACGCACGCACACGCGCACACACACACACACACACACACACACACATATATATACGCATATACACAACACATATATATAGATATATATATCAATATGTTACAGAATCTTTATTAATAATAATAATAATAATAATAATAATAGTAGTAGTAGTAGATAGTAATGATATTATTATTATTATTATTATTATTATTATTATTATTATTATTATTATTATTATTATTATTATTATTATTGGTAACATCATATTAAGGTCTTATTTATTAGCATTATTTTAATTTTTTGGAACTGATTCGATGTTAATATTATAAATAAACATCCAAATAATTGACAATAAATTCTAAAATCTCTAAAATCAATTTGTTATAGAATCTTTAATAATAATAATAACAATAACAACAACAACAACAATAATAATAATAATAATAATAATAATAATAACAATAATACTAATGTTATCATTACTACTACTATTCTTATTCTTATTGTATAACATCATATTAAAGTCTTATTTATTAACATAATTTTAATTTTTGAAACTGATTAATATTATAAGTGAAGGTTCAAATAATGACAATAAATTATAAACAATTTGATTCAAATGAGAATTAATACGATCCGTATATAAAATACACACACACACACACACACACACACACACACACACACACACACCACTACACACACACCCACACACACAGCATTTTGTTTTTCTCCATAATTTATTCCTAATTTTCTGCATTTTTTTTATTTGGCTGCTTTCAGTTGAATTTTAATTCTCTTGTAAGTTTTATTTGTTTGTTTGTTTATTCAAATGCAGCTCGTTAGCAATCCTTGCAATTTAATTATATTATATTATACAAATATATCATATATGTGTAAATCTATTTGTAATATAATATTGTGTTATGTCATTGTTATGGATGTTTTTACTGTATATGTGACATAAGCTTTGACAAAACATGACATTTTTGGACTGTTTCAAATAATGTTTTAGTGTTTATTTCTTTTTTTACAGCAGTTTTATTAGTGCTAATAATGTGTTTACTTGTTAGGGGGATAGAAGAGAAAAGACGGCATAGAAACATGTGATTGTTGTAAGAAGGTTCTGATGGCTGCAGATAAAATGGGAAGTGTGGATTTGTGCAGCGGCTTCACTCGTCTCTTTTCATCCTGCTTTTATACCAAATGCTCGGCATGTGATGGTGAACAAATGGGACAGTGGACCAACCGTGTCAGAGGAAAGAAGTTCTGACGTGCTGTTCAATAATGCATGCCAGTCCTTGGCTCCTCTCCTCCACCTCCTCCTCCTCCTCCACCACTTCTTTATCCTCCACTTTCACTCATGCACATTGTCCTTTTTTGTGTCTTTTTTTTTTTTTTTTTTTTTTTCATTTTCGGTGACTCGTTTTATCTGACATTCGTCTAACAGGAAAACTGATCATGTGACCGTTGCGCGGGATTATGTGATTAGAGCTGGACGTCAACGCAGACGTGTTGCAAAAGTGCGTTTCTACGCCTTCTTCACCCAAATACATAAATCCTGGAAGATATACGACGTGAATTGTAGGTCATTATATCAGAAT
>JACRUU010000003.1:673245-675745 GCA_030449085.1 Kryptopterus vitreolus
TGGACATGGAATTGATTGGATTTTTTTACATTAATGGCATTTAAAAGACAGAGGATATTACAGTATACATTTAATACATTTTATATGTACAATTCAGTTGCTTTTCATGTCTTTGCTCAGGTCCCTCATGACCATCTGATCAAAAGTAAAACATCTTAATGCTCCTATTTGACCTGTTATGTCACGCTCCTGATGGACTGCTCAGTATTTGTAATATTTATGCCGTTCCTTGATCTCCGGGAAGGAATCATCAGACCTTCAGGAAGTTTCCATCAGCAAACATTTGCAAGACCCCCTTACAGGGTACTGGGATATTTCAAAAGGCTTTGAGGCAGATGGGTGGGGGTAGCTCAGTGGTTTAAGGCGCTGGGCTGCTGATTCGGAAGATCCAGGGTTCGAGCCCCGGTATGGCTAAGCTTTCGCCCTTGGGTCCTGGAGCAAGACCCTTAACCCTCAGTGCACCAGGGGTGCCCTATCACGGCTGACCCTGCGCTCTGACCCCAGCTACCAAAAACAAGCTGGCATATGCGAAGCAAAGAATTTCACTCTGCTGTAATGTATATGTGACCAATAAAGGCTCTTCTATTCTATAAGATGCCAAGGTGCCAGACAAGATGCATGTTTTTGGACCGGTAGAAGAAACCGGAGAACCCAGAGAAAAACCCCCTGAGGTGGAGGCAGGAATCGAACCCCTGAACCCTGTAGGTGTGAGGTGAACATGCTAACCTCTAATCCACCGTGCCCAAATGTCTTTATTTTTATTTCAATGTCAATAAAAATTGTATTTTATTATGTTTATTATGTTTTTATTTCATGTTATTTATTTATTTGTTTGTTTCTGTGATATGATTTTAAACATGACCCATTTACATATATTATTTTTTTGTTTCGTTCGTTTGTTTGTTTGCTTCTCTGTGCCCTTGTTCACTCATTTCTTTGTTTATTTATTCATCAGTCATTTTATACATTCATACATGACTTATAGCTTATACTTGATGTACTTGATGATACTTTAATTAATGTGTTTATTAAATTCATGTATATAAACATTTTCATAATTTTTTTATTTATTTATTTATTTGTTTTTGTTTGTTTTGTTTGTTTGTTTGTTTGTTGTTTTTGTTTGTTTTATTACACTACATTTATTTAACGTGATCCATTGTTTTGCACCAAAATCACGTATTTCTGCGGCTTTTTCTTCTCCCGCGCGTCTCTCCGCTGCTGCTCTGTTTTCTTTCATTGTCACATCCGTTTACATTTTACATTTTACTACTTGCACATTGCACTGTATACATGTTGTCGGGTTGCTGTTATGTTTGTGTTTGTGTATTTGTCCTGCACTGTCTCATGTTGTGTGTTCTACACTGTTTTGTTTTGCACGGTTTGCACACGATGCACTTTATGTGGTTAAGACTAACGTAGTCTAGTCCTCAGCTTTGTGTGGTGTAGCTTGTGTGATGTGAAGCTGTTGTTTTATGTAGCACCAAGGGCTCTGCAAAAACGTTGACTCATGTCACTGTGTACCACGTCAGCTATATATATGTACACATAACATATACATGTACAACATATACATATATATAGTTGAAATGATAGTAAAAGCTACTTGACCTGATATCATGTGGCTCTAGCATTCTATTTGCATTTTCTGGTCGTTAGTGTGATGTCAGTGTGATGTCATAGTGATGTCAGCGTGATGTCAGTGTGATGTCAGTGTGATGTCAGTGTGATGTCAGTGTGATGTCAGTGTGATGTCAGTGTGATGTCAGTGTGATGTCATCGTGATGTCAGCGTTATGTTAGTGTGATGTCAGTGTGATGTCAGCTTGATGTCAGTGATGTCAGTGTGCTGATGTCAGTGTGATGTTAGTGTGATGTTAGTGTGATGTTAGTGTGATGTTAGTGTGATGTCAGTGTGATGTTAGTGTGATGTTAGTGTGATGTCAGTGTTATGTTAGTGTGATATTAGTGTGATATTAGTGTGATGTTTAGTGTGAAGTCAGTGTGATGTCAGTGTGACATCAGTGTGATGTCAGCTTGATGTCTTGATGTCAGTGTGATGTCTTGATGTCAGTGTGATGTCAGCTGTTATGTCAGTGTGATGTTAGTGTGATGTCAGTGTGATGTTAGTGTGATGTTAGTGTGATGTTTAGTGTGATGTCAGTGTGATGTCAGTGTGATGTTAGTGTGATGTCAGTGTGATGTCAGTGTGATGTCAGTGTGATGTTAGTGTGATGTTAGTGTGATGTTAGTGTGATGTTAGTGTGATGTTAGTGTGATGTTAGTGTGATGTTAGTGTGATGTTAGTGTGATGTTAGTGTGATGTCAGTGTGATGTCAGCTTGATGACATCAGTATGATGTCAGCTTAATGTCAGTGTGACGTTAGTGTGATGTCAGTGTGATGTCAGCTTAATGTCAGTGTGACGTTAGTGTGATGTCAGTGTGATGTCAGCTTAATGTCAGTGTGACGTTAGTGTGATGTCAGTATGATGTCAGTATG
>JACRUU010000003.1:680745-700745 GCA_030449085.1 Kryptopterus vitreolus
ATCCGATCTTCCCTCGAGTCACGGGGAGCCTGTGTCTATCTCAGGCGTCTATGGGCATTAAGGCAGGATACAGCCTGGGTGGAATGCCAACCCATCGCAGGGCACACACACACACATTCATACACATTCATACACTAGGGACAATTTTCCAAGGTGCCAATCAACCTACCGTGCATGTTTTTGGACCGGGAGGAAACCGGAGAACCCGGAGGCACGGGGAGAACATGCAAACTACCACACACACACACATGGCTGAGACGGGAATCAAACCCCGACCCTGGCGGTGTGAGGCGAACGTGCTAACCACTAAGCCACCGTGCCTCCTTGTATAATGTATAATTGTGTCTCTTTCATGCTCTGGTTTCAGTGACTGGTTTCAATCTGGTTTTAGAGTGACTGTTATAATAAATAATACATAATAATAATAAATTATTATATTTATAACATATTTTATTTAATTATATTTTTATTGGCATAATTATTTATTTTTTATAAATTATTATTTAATAATAACAACATATTTTCTATAATAATAATAATAATAAATAATAATAATAATAATTCTAATAATAATAATAATAATATATATAATAATAATGATTTGGTTTGGAGTGTGACTTTTTTTTTTCCCCCTGCGGTCTATCATGGCACACTGTGTAACTCCAGCAGTGGGTGGTCATTATAACAAGAGCTCTGGGCTAAAAAAAAAAAAAAAAAAAGAAAAGAAAAGAAAACAGAAGCTTTTATATTTATTTTATTAAAGGGGCAGCAGTGACCTCTCCCAAGGGTTTCAGAGTTTCTCTTCAGAGTTTAATGGACTTGCTGAGATCAGATACTTACTCTCTCTAACAAGGAGACTTGCCCGTTGTGTGGAAAGTTTTCCTGATATATAAGTACATTTGAATAAAAATGTGTCTTTTTCGGAACAGACTCTGGAAATGTGGAACAGGAGCAGCTTCTGTTTAACTGTCACATTTAATTGATTAAAAACTGAAAATGTCAGTGTGTGTGCATATATGCTTTAATTATTGACCTGTCACTCATGTCTTAGTCAGTTCTTAGATCAGTCTATTTCCAAATGTCTTAGAGGTGTAGAGTAAATGAAAGAAAGAAAGAAAGAAAGAAGAAAGGGTAAAACCGGCTCAATAGCAAATAATAGAGAGATGTGAACAGAATAAAAGTAATAAAGGTATGTATAGGTGTAGAATAAATGTAGATAAATATTGTCTAATTGACAAGTGTAAAGAAAGAAAAAAGAAAGAAAGAAAGGGTAAACCCCTCACCAGCAAATAATAGAAGATATGAGAGGAACAAAAGTAATAAAGGTATATATACAAACCGGATTCCAAAAAAGTTGGGACACTATACAAATCGTGAATAAAAACTGAATGCAATGATGTGTAGGTGCCAACTTCTAATATTTCATTCAGAATAGAACATAACACACGAAACAAAAGTTTAAACTGAGAAAATGTACCATTTTAAGGGAAAAAATATGTTGATTCAGAATTTCATGGTGTCAACAAATCCCAAAAAAGTTGGGACAAGTAGCAGTAAGAGGCTGGAAAAAGTAAATTTAAGCATAACGAGGAGCTGGAAGACCAATTAACACAAATTAGGTCAATTGGCAACATGATTGGGTATAAAAAGAGCTTCTCAGAGTGGCAGTGTCTCTCAGAAGCCAAGATGGATAGAGGATCACCAATTCCCACAATGTTGCGCAGAAAGATAGTGGAGCAATATCAGAAAGGTGTTACCCAGCGAAAAATTGCAAAGACTTTTGCATCTATCATCATCATCAACTGTGCATAACATCATCCAAAGATTCAGAGAATCTGGAACAATCTCTGTGAGAAAGGGTCAAGGCCGTAAAACCATACTGGATGCCCGTGATCTCCGGGCCCTTAAACGACACTGCACCACAAACAGGAATGCTACTGTAAAGGAAATCACAGAATGGGCTCAGGAATACTTCCAGAAACCATTGTCAGTGAACACAATCCACCGTGCCATCCGCCGTTGCCAGCTGAAACTCTACAGTGCAAAGAAGAAGCCATTTCTAAGCAAGATCCACAAGCTCAGGCGTTTACACTGGGCCAGGGATCAAATTTAAAATGGAGTGTGGCGAAATGGAAGACTGTTCTGTGGTCAGACGAGTCACGATTCGAAGTTCTTTTTGGAAATCTGGGACGCCATGTCATCCGGACCAAAGAGGACAAGGACAACCCAAAGTTGTTATCAACGCTCGGTTCAGAAGCCTGCATCTCTGATGGTATGGGGTTGCATGAGTGCGTGTGGCATGGGCAGCTTGCATGTCTGGAAAGGCACCATCAATGCAGAAAAATAATATTTCAGGTTCTAGAACAACATATGCTCCCATTCCAGACGTCATCTTTTTCAGGGAAGACCCTGCATTTTCCAACAAGATAATGCCAGACCACATTCTGCATCAATCACAGCATCATGGCTGCGTAGGAGAAGATCCGGGTACTGAAATGGCCAGTCTGCAGTCCAGATCTTTCACCTATAGAGAACATTTGGCGCATCATAAAGGAAGGTACAAAGAAGGCCCAAGACGATTGAACAGTTAGAGGCCTGTTATTAGACAAGAATGGGAGAGCATTCCTATTTCTAAACTGGAGAAACTGGTCTCCTCTGTCCCCAGACGTCTGTTGAGTGTTGTAAAAAGAAGGGGAGATGCCACACAGTGGTGAAAATGTCCTTGTCCCAACTTTTTTGGGATTTGTTGACACCATGAAATTCTGAATCAACATATTTTTCCCTTCCCTTAAAATGGTACATTTTCTCAGTTTAAAACTTTTGTTTCGTGTGTTATGTTCTATTCTGAATAAAATATTAGAAGTTGGCACCTACACATCATTGCATTCAGTTTTTATTCACCATTTGTATAGTGTCCCAACTTTTTTGGAATCCGGTTTTATATTATATATATAATATATATATAATATATATATATATATACTATATATATATATATATATATATATATATATCTATAGGTTGTAGAATAAATGTAAGTCTGACATGACAAAGTGTAAAGAAAGATAGAAAAGTACAAACAAAGAAAGTAAATAAGAAAGAAAGAAAGAAAGAAAGAAAACTATGGATGAAAGAAAGAAAGAAAGAAAGAAACAAAGGATACACCGATTCAACAGCAAATAATAGAAAGATATGGAATGAAAGTAATAAAGGTAGAGTATGTATAGGTGTAGAATAAATGTAAATGAATAGTGTGTGTGCATATGTGCTTTAATTATTGACCTGTCACTCATACCTTAGTCAGTTCTTAGATCAGTGTATTTCCAAATGTTTTAGAGGTGTAGAGTAAATGTAAAGAAAGAAAGAAAACAAAAAGAGAAAGGATGCAAGAAAGAAAGATAGAAAAGTAGGGATGAAAGAAAGAAAGGTACAAACAGAAAGTAAATAAGAAAGAAAGAAACAATAAAGAAAGAAAAGTAAGGAAGAAAAAGAAAGGTACAAAAAAGAAAGAAAGAAAGAAAGAAAAAGAAAGAAAGAAGAAAGAATGAAAGAAAGAAACGGTAAACCGACTCAACAGCAAATAATAGAAAGATATGAGAGGAACAAAAGTAATTAAGGTATATATATATATATATATATAGGTGTAGAATAAATGTAGACAAATAAAGTCTGACATGACAAAGTCTAAAGAAAGAAAGAAAAGTAGGAATGAAAGAACGGTACAAACAAAGAAAGAAAGAAAGAAAGAAAAAGAAAGAAAGAAAAGTATGGATGAAAGAAAGAAAGGTACAAAAAAGAAAGAAAGAAAGAAGAAGGAATATAAAGGTACCGAAGAAGAGGATAAAAGGTTCACAACCGATTCACCCGCAAATAATAGAAAGATCTGAGAGGAATAAAAGTAGTAAAGGTACAGTATGTATAGGTGTAGAATAATTGTAAATGAATAAAGTCTGACTTGACAAAGTGTAAAGATGGCAATAAAGAAAGAAAGAAAAAAAGAAAGAAAGAAAGAAAGAAAGGGTAACTGACTCACCAGCAAATAATAGAAAGATATGAGAGGAATAAAAGTAGTAAAGTTATATATAGGTATAGAATAAATGTAGACAAATAAAGTCTGACTTGACAAAGTGTAAAGAAAGAAAGAAAGAAAGAAAGAAAGAAAGAAAGAATAATCTACTCTGAGATGTTCCTGTGAAGCATACAGAAACATGTGATTTATCTGTTGTATTGCTCAGATTGAAATTACATTGTGTCCTTTTAATAAAGAACATCAGGAGAAACACCTGGCTGGAATAGGCGTTTACTGCAGATGTTCTCTCGAGTCCCTAAAGCTCTTTCTGGTTCCTTTGTTCTTCGCCAGTGCCGAGGAAACGGCGTCGGCTGCAATACCGAGATAATATCTTACAGGACATGCTCTCCTGGTGTTCATTTCCACCAAACCAATGTTCATATAAAAGTCCTGATCCTGCTGCTTCCCTTTTACTCTGGAGTGGTTAAGAGCCTCTACTTTTGGATTACATGTGCCATGTTAAATATATGATAAATATTTTTTTATTGACATTTTTATTCATTCATTCAATCAACCTACTGTGCATGTTTTTGGACCGGGGGAGGAAACTGGAGAAACCGGAGAAAAACCCCCTGAGGCACGGGGAGAACATGCAAACTCCACACACACATGGCCGAGACGGGAATCGAACCCGGACCCTGGCGGTGTGAGGCGAATGTGCTAACCACTAAACCTCCATGCCCGTTACACGTAACAGTGAGAAAATACCTGCAAGCAAATTATATTACAGTTAGTAACAATTTGATTCTGATGCAGGTCAGTTTCCAAAAATATAACCTACTTTTTCTGAGGGTTTGAATTACTTTTTTAATTAGAATGTTAATTACAGTAAGTGCCACCTAGTGGACAAATGAATGTAATCACACATGTAATCGGTACCTTTACTTTTATACTACTTACACTACTTGATACATTTTGAATAGGGACATTTGTAATCTGTTATATATACACACAACAGCCTCGAGGAGAGAGTCACCGGGCAGGGAGCGGAGCGACAAGGTTGGTGCAAGCTGACAAGCGCGGCTGATCGGGGGGTGCACTCGGGTGGACGAGTGGGCGTCGAAGGAGGTCGGAGGGGGGCTCCCGATGCATGAGACTGTGGGTGTGTCTCTGCGTGAGTACGGGACACACATGGAAAGTGATAATTGCCGATCGGCTGTCTGTCTCTCTTTCTTCCAGTTCGGACCCGAGAATTGTTTACAGATACTAAAAGAAATATGATAAGAAATAGATATAAGATAAAGTATGTAATGGAGTAAGGAGTGGAGATATCAGTTCAAACCCAGAATACAATGAAGCAACAGTATACAGTGTTTATATTAATGTCATTGGTCCACGGGCTCATTTCAATTTTGAGGACAAGATTCAATTGAAAACATGCTTCAAAGGCAACATAAATCACTATTATTAACAGCTACCTTGTAATTGATTGAACTAATCAATGAAAACAGTCCATGAAAGACATTCCTTTTCTTTTTTTCATGATTGAATGTCAAAAACATGGATTATGTAAGTTGTCAAGGGAGGATTTGAATCACACTTACAAATTCACTCTGTGGGCATTAAGGAAGGATACACCCTGGGTGGAATGCCAACCCATCGCAGGACACACACACATACACACACACACATGCTAACCACTAAAAAACCACCATATATATATATATATATATATATATATATATATATATATATATTATATATATATATATATGCATTTTTATATCTATTGTCACAAGGCGGCAAATTCTCTTCAGGTGGATATTTATATTCGGCCAGAAGGAATTAAACAGTTTAGAGTTGTGTCCTGAGAGGCATCTGTGGACAACACTAACAGGAAATGATGACTGTACTGTAGCTTAACGCATGACACGGGCAGCTCTGAGTAAAAGAGTTCCTGGACTGAGAAGGAAAAAAAAAGTGTGTGTGTGTGTGTGTGTGTGTGGTGTGTGTGTGTATACATAAATAAGTACAAGAGAGCATTTGGGAGACATCTGGGTTGCTTACTCATATGTAAAACCGTTCGCTCGTGATTCATGGTCACGAGTTTAACCATATGCCCAATACTTCAAACTGAAAAAAATGAAATTTAACTATTCTTTCCCTTTTTGTTAAAAAATAATGAAGTACCTATAAACATGACATGATATTATAGTGAATGTATACTGTATATATAACTGTGTTTTTATGCCTACAGTAGAAAGTGCCTTAAAAGGGAAAGAATAACACATTCACTACATATTTATTACATTGAATTGTCCAATATTGTGTATATAATATTGTAAGGAAGTTGCTGTCAGCTCACAGGTGCTGAGGCCATTGAGCTACTACCAGCACGGACCCACACCCGGTCCAACCCTCTTCCACTGCTCAAATGGTCCAAACACCTCGCCTGGTACATGAAAGACATTCTATACATCAAGACCCTTCTCTGCTCTGGCACCTAGCAAGCACCTATCAGCGAATGACCCAGCACTACTTACTGATGATGTCACGATTATGTCATGGCACGAAACAAAAGGAGGCCGATATAAATCAGCTCAGCGTTGAATACATTAGGTATGCAAATGTCACCTTGTGTTTCTGAGTGCAGGAATCAAGTTCAAGCTCCGATTTGTACACTAGGGATAATTTTCCAAGGTGCCAATCAACCTACCGTGCATGTTTTTGGACCGGGGAGGAAACCGGAGAACCCGGAGAAAAAAAAACCCTGAGGCACGAGGAGAACATGCAAACTCCACACACATGGGCGGAGGCGGGACTCGAATCCCCAACCCTGGAAGCGTGAGGTGAATGTGCTAACCACTAAACCACTGTAGCCCCTTCCATGTCTGAAGTGGACTGCCAAAAAGGAAAAAATAAATAAATAATTTCCTCCACTTTTCAGCTGCAGTATTTAAGTGAAGCGTTACCGTATCAACAAGGCGTGTACGTGTTTTCACGGCTTGTCTGTGTTTGTGGGCTAAAATCCCAAGTGGTCAGCAATTTGCGAAACACTCATACCAGCCCTTACTGTTATCAGCGTTACTGCTATCTGATGTTTTGACGTGAACTGAATCCGGCATCTCCATGGCTGTGTGTTTAAACACTGTGTAAAACTGTATTTTATAACATTTGCTATAAGATATAAAGAGATGTATAGGGTTAAATGAAGAATATATATTTGAAAAAAAAACACTGCTGTGAAAAGGACAAAATGACCCAGCAATATGATTCCATACCAAACCCTGATTGCGGCCCATGTGGACTTATGGAGGTCCCTAATGGGCATGTTTGCTGGTATTTCAGTACAATGTTTAACAGCAAAACCAAAGTATCACATGGTCTACATTTATATTTGCTTTGCAATTTTTCCCCACTATCCACTCTCTGGTGGAAGATCAGTGGTTAAGGCATTGCCCTTGGACCCGGAAGGTTCAAATCCCACCACCACCAATCTCTAGTGGGCAAAGACCCTTAAACCTCAGTTGTAAGTCACTGTGGATGTAGGCATCTTCTGAATGCTGTAAATGTTTCCCCATTTAAATATTTCAATTTTATTTGTAGAGCGCTTTTTACAATTTGTCAGCTTTATATAATACTTAAAAAGGAAAATGAGTTCAGCCCTAATAGTTTCTTGTTAAGGCGAAGCGACGGTGGCGAGGAAAAACTCCCTGAGACAGGAAGAAACCTTGAGAGGAACCAGACTCAACAGAGAACCCCATCGTCATTTGGGTTGTTAGTTGTGTTTGTGGTTTGAGGATGTTTATTGTGGAGTGTGGAGTGTATCCATGAATATGTTTGAGGCGTCATCAACCCTGGGGGGAGGGAGTCACCATGAGGGTCAGACAAGGACCAGCAGATTGCAGGGGGGGCCTGGATCACTGGCAGCTCAGCAGTGGGACATGTAACTCAACAGAGAGAGAGAAAAGAGAGAGATAGGGACAGAAAGAAAGAAGGAAAGAAAGAGAAAAAATACCAAAAAACACCATCAGCCAAGCCTTCTGAACTCTCATTACCTCTCCAGATGTATCCGCTGCCAAACTTGTGATTGCCCAGCCCATGTGATGAGAGCAAGTCTCTGATTTCTGCCATTTCACAGATGGAACACAAGATAGCATTTACAGTACGGTCATTAAGAAGAGCAAAATAAACAATGCTGCTGGTATCATTGTTTACTCTTGCCCCAAGAGTTTACTCCTGCTTTTGCATTGCGCTTCTGGGCACTCATCTCTCTCTCTATCTCTCTCTTTGATTTGTGGATTTTCCTCTCCAGACACTCGGTAGATGTGTTTGATAGAAATGGGCTTCCTTCCGATGTTGCGAAACAGGCAGTTTCAGGGAAAGCGTTGTTTTTGTTTACTGGCATTCGGTCAAATTTGCCCTACGTTGACACCAATTATGATAAGATGGGCATTGTGGCTACAGTACAATCAATGGTCCGTCGTAGACTGGGTGACACAATAACGAATAAATATATCATTTCTTATAGGGGCATGGTGGCTTAGTGGTTAGCACGTTCGCCTCACACCGCCAGAGTCTGGGTTCGATTCCCGTCTCGGCCATGTGTGTGTGGAGTTTGCATGTTCTCCCCGTGCCTCAGGGGTTTTTTCTCCGGTTTCCTCCCGGGCCAAAAACATGCACAGTATGTTGATTGGCACCATGGAAAATTGTCTCTAGTGTATGAGTGTGTGTGTGTCCTGCGATGGGTTGGCATTCTGTATCCTGCCTTAATGCCCATAGACGCCTGAGATAGGCACAGACTCCCCGTGACCCGAGGGAAGATCGGATGAAGCAATAGAAGATGAATGAATGAATCCTGCAGCATGATGGTCCTTCATGTGGATGGACTACAACCGCAGCAGGACACCATCATGCTTCACTTCTTTCAGGAAATCATGTGACAATGCATAATCTCATTCAGATGCAGCTTTAGTTCCTCAGACATTAGGACGAGGAAAGACCTCAGACTTTGTGGTTTGTGAATTTAAGAGACAAAATCTCAAAGAATGGCAAAAACACGACGTGTCAAATGACAAAGCACAAAGACTTCCCTTACTTAAGCAGAAATTTGGGGGATTTGTACTTTATCGGAGAAACTCTTTCTCACCCGACTTCTACTCCTTACATTTTCACGCAATTATCCATACTTTCTACTCCTTACATCTTAAAAATAGCCCTCGTCCCTCCGTTTTCATTCCAGAAAAACCCTATCCAGATAAATCTCTCCATCCGGATAGAGTGAATGTGAATGTGATTGAATGAGATATAAACATACACCATTCCGACACCCTATTGGTTTGTACTCAATGCATCGCACCTCCACACGACACAGACACGACACCCCCCCCCGTGACCCGAGGGAAGAACGGATAAAGCGGTTAGAAGATGAATGAATGAATGAATGAAATAGGTCTAGTGTTAATTGGTGCAAATAAATAAAAGAAACATGCATTTGTGTCTCATAATCGACCAGGTGTTTACTTTTCCGCATCATAATAATATCAGAATTCATACGTGCACTTTTTCTTTAACCTCTCTAACGACACTATTGAGTGTAATTATTATTAGGACCCAATCTCAAGATAATGACTTTGTTTGAGGGGCAGAGCTCCGGCACTCGTTGCTTAACGCGTCCCGTTATAAAAAGGTCATTGATGTATGGGAATATTTCTCTCGCTTTAAACTCTCATGCGTCTGGATTTAAGATGTTTGAACTGGCAGCGAGCAGCTCCATCATGTCCTGACTGCTGTCAGGAAAGGGTTCAGTAACCCGGTAGAAATATTGTGTTTTCCTTGGAGTCCTGGAATTTCCTTAGAACAACAAGCTCCATTTTTTTGGGGGGTTAAATTTTGGAGTGAAAGAAGAGGTCGGGTCCGATCACCGGCAAAATGTCGGTGCAGGAGCCAAGCCGTCATTTGATACTGGAATACAAAGTTTGGGAGTCTGAGAAATGTTTATATTGATTCTGCGATGTGTTGAACATCGTTCACTGTTTGCAATCAGGATGTGGAGAGAATTATAGGGAATGAAAGGTTCCTGGGTAAAAAAGAAGAAGCAGTTAGCAGGGAGGTGGTATTTTGGTGGGAAAATGGGAAACAGCTGGATGAAATGCATGAGCGGAGCTCCGTGGAAGGAAAACATAATACGAGAGGAACACAGGAGGCCTTCCAGTCGCTCGGTCTAAAAGCCAGGCCTCGCTGAGTGATTACGCTTGTTTAACTCGGCCGCAGAGGGCCGAAAGCAAAAGTACGCGGCGTAATTTAATGTCTAGACACCTGCTGATGGCTTGATTACCAACTGCTCTTTCAACAATTAGCCGTACATTTTTAAGGGCGCAAGGAAAAGATTTCCAGGCAAAGCCGGGGGTCGGGCGGCGGCAGTGTCGCGCACCGACATCTGGAACTGGTTGAATTACCTGCTACCAGATTTTTGGGCGGAAAAAAAGAGGAAATGAATGAAAAAAAAAAGAGGAGAGCATTATATATCCTATCGAAAGTTCATCTCTGGGCCCTCCTCTTTCCTCGTTCCTGTGTTTACCCGCTATCTTCCAGAACCAGATGGATGCAAGCCTGGAGTTTAAACGGCTCCATGGGTTTTGCCTTTGTGCTCCACTTTCTCTGCACTGGTGTTCAGCAGCTGTGTTGAGAACTCGCAAAGTACGTCAATACGTTGTTACGCAAGGTGAATTTCAAACACAAACACATTCTAGAATCATCTCTGACCTCCTAGTCTGGATGTCGCACTTTCTCTACTGTTATGCTGATACGTCACAGTTACCTTCATCACACGTGTCCATTAAAATCCATTCATTCATTCATTCATCTTCTACCGCTATAGCCGATCTTCCCTCGGGTCACGAGGAGTCTGTGCTCTATCTCAGGCGTCTATGGGCATTAAGGCAGGATACACCCTGGATGGAATGCCAACCCATCGCAAGACACACACACTCACATTCACACACACATTCACACACTAGGGACAATTTTCCAAGGTGCCAATCAAACTACCATGCATGTTTTTGGACCGGGAGGAAACCGGAGAACCCGGAGAAAAACTCCCTGAGGCACGGGGAGAACATGCAAACTCCACACACACATGGCTGAGACGGGAATCGAACCCGGACCCCGGCGGTGTGAGGCGAACGTTCTAACCGCTAAACCACCGTGTCCCTTAATAAAGTCCAGATCATTTAAAATAAAGCATAATAAATAAGTAATAACAGTTTTGCTTGGATAGTCATGTGACCTTTCTACCTTCTCAATGGGGACGTATTTCGTGTTTAATAATAGCAGTAAAACCAAGTCAGATAGAAAAGCCTCCAACATCTTTCTAGAATACAAATAACCTTATAACACATTTTACAAATAAAACCCGGAGTCTTATTTACTCACACAAATACACGCCACAAAAACTGTGTTAAAAATGCCATAGTTTTATTTTGAATGAACGTGTTATTGTGTAAACTGTTTGTTTATTAACAAAGTTTGTTAAGTTTGTTGTGTCGTGACTCGCGAGCCTCGGGTTGCGCAATCGCCTCGCTAGCGACCGAATACCGGATTGCAACGTTGTGAAGGATCTACTGCTATAGAGGTGCGTCGTGTGTGCAAAAAGCACACACAAGACCGTAAAACCTTTGTTGATAAAGTGCATCGTAATAAAGATTTAATAAATAATAAATTGCTGGAAAAAAACAGTCATGACGTTTGGCTTTAGGAGGAGGAAAATAAAGGAAGATAGAAAACACATTGCTCAGTCAAAAAGTGCCCTGGATTGAGTTTAAATTATATGCGACCGGTTGGAATGCATTATGGGATTGGAGCGTACGTGGTGTTTGCGAGCTTCCAATCGTTTGATTAGATTAGATTTGAAGCCGGCAATCTAATCTAATAACGAGGCATGGGCTTACATGTAAAATATTTTCCCTTTTACATCAGATAGTAATTTAATTACATTAACTTGTATAAAAAAAAAAACAAATAGTGTATCATCAATGAAAGCTGAGGTGCAAACAGTGCGGATTTCTGCAGGCATTTCCAGAGCCCCTGCTCTCTAAGGAACATCATTAGTCCTTCAGTCAAGAGGCTCGATTTTGCCGCCAATCCGCTGCAGCAAACGCGCAAAAACGTGCAGCGTGTCTGTCTGATGTCAAGTCGTTATTATGTTGGAAATGATTTCCTGGAGGACGTACAGCCTGAGGTGTTCGCACGGGCGTTTATTTTCGGTATGACGCAGATCCCGCGCTCCCGATATGGACATGCACTCAAGTCTTATCAGCTCCGGCGCTGAACACGTCTGACAAGAGGACGGAGCGCTGGAGGAATGCGTGTCGGGTCTAATTACAGACCCGCTATCAGCAAGACGAGCTTTAAGAGGCGGACGAGGCTTTTAAATGGACGTGAGGTTAGAAAGCGCGGCAGGCTCAGGCTTTACCGCAGGTTTGCGTACGTGTGAAGGAGGAGGAGAAAAAAAAAACAGCACTTGATTAACAAACCAAACATCTGCACATCTTTCAAATCGACAAAATGCCATATGTGTGTGTGTTTTTTTTAAATAGATATGCAGTTTGAGGCTCTGTAGTGGGATTTGCTGCAGAAAGTCGCATGCGTGTTAAAGACACACAAAAGGCCAGGTATAGGACGGAAGAAAACATCATTTAATGCACTTGCTGGTGAAAGCCGTTATAACAAGGGGTGTGGCTCAGTGGCTACTGTTTGGAAAGTTGGGGATGGGGGGGGTTCGAGCCCCGGGATCGATAAACCACCACTCTTGGGTCCTTGAGCAAGGCCCTTAACCCTCTGTGTTCCAGGAGCGGGTTCGATTCCCGTCTCGGCCATGTGTGTGTGGAGTTTGCATGTTCTCCCCGTGCCTCAGGGCGGTTTTTCTTCGGGTTCTCCGGTTTCCTCCCGGTCCAAAAACATGCACGGTGGGTTGATTGGCTTATCAACTTGTCCCTAGTGTATGAATGTGTGTGTGTGTGTGTGTGTGTGTGTGTGTGTGTGTGTGTGTGTGTGAGTGTGATGTGTGCCTTGCGATGGGTTGGCATTCCATCCAGGGTGTATCCTGCCTTAATGCCCATAGACGCCTGAGATAGGCTCCCCGTGACCCGAGGGAAGATCGGATAAAGCGGTAGAAGATGAAAGAATGAATGAATGAATGAATGATTTTGATTTGAAGCGTCATTTTCTGCTGCAGTTTCATTTTGAAAAATAGAACCGATTTTATTCAATCGTTTGAAACCTTTTTTCTTAGACTGTTAACTTAAAGTGCCACCTAGTGGACAAATGAAAGTAATCCAACCGGAGGTGGTAGCTCAGTGGTTAAGGCATGACTTTCTGGACCGGAGGATTGCAGGTTCAAATCCCACCACCGAGCTGCCACTAGTGGGCCCTTTTACATGTAAAAAGTAATCAGTAATACTTTTATAAAATAATAGAAAAGTTACACTATTTATTACATTTTGAATATTTGTAATCTGTAACCTATTACATTGCCAAAGTAACACAATAGAATACAATGGAATTGATATACAATAGAATAGAATATCTTTATTTTCATTGGAAAATGTCGGAAGCCCAACAAAAATGAGATGCTTTACAAATATTGCACAAGATAAATAAATAACACAAGTTACAACATAGTTTAAACAACATACAATGACAGATATTGCACTAGACTTAAGTAAATTATATTGCAGAACACAATAATTCTCCCAGAGATTTTCCCTTTGCATTTAATGCTTTGGGATAAAAGCTCATTTTTCAGCCTATTTGTTCTGCTTTTAATTATTTGTTCATTTTAAACCAACATATCGACATTTAAACATCTTATTTTATTTTTATTTAATTAATAAAAGGCTTTAAAAAAAAAAAAAAAAAAAAAAAAAAAAGATAAACCAGTTATATGCGGTAAAACTTTCAATCCAATATCTGCCGATGCATTCTTTTAAAAGTCAAAAACCAGATAAAGATGTCAGCCTGGCGTCTTGAACATCTTGTGCACTGTAGAGAAGATACCAGCGACGCGTCTCGTGCCCTGTGACCCTGCCGTTTCTTGCGGCGAGACGATAGCGCACGCTAATGTACCATACATACAGTATACGTCGCAGAGGCTCCTTATAGCGCGGCTCCAGGAGTCAAACCTGAAGAAAAACGGGAGTAATGCGAGCGATGATGTCTCTTAACACTATCCAGCTGCTCCGGTGGCCCGAAGCCAGGAATCCATTTTTCAGCGGGTTTACTGGCACTTTGATCTATTCCTGAGTGAACGTTAGATTGATTTTCCCAAATATAATAAAACAAAGTGAGAAATCCAATATAGTCCTAAAGGTACACAAGGCATGGTTGTATATAGGGCACAAGGCCGCTCTTTTTTTTTTTTTCTTATTTCAAGCTGGATACTACAAAACATCGGACTGGATCGTATCCGTCTTCTTTTAAACTGTATATAAACGGTTTATTTAATGTTAATAGGAGGAGACGGCAGGGTGTGTTTTTTTATGGTTAGTTTGTAGTTTCTCTGCTTCTGGAAAGTCTCTGTAACATAACGTGCTGTCGTTATTTGTATTTATATCTTCTAGCCAAAAGAAATTAATATGCGATCTCAGGTTTACAGTGGAAACAAAGTGAAGAAATGTACAAATAAAATGTCTTAGAAATCAAGGGGGCACGGTGGTTTAGTGGTTAGCACGTTCACCGCTCACACCGCCAGGGTCCGGGTTCGATTCCCGTCTCGGCCATGTGTGTGTGGAGTTTGCATGTTCACCTTGGAAAATTGTCCCTAGTGTATGAATGTGTGTGTATGTGAGTGTGTGTGTGTGTCCTGCAATGGGTTGGCATTCCATCCAGGGTGTATCCTGCCTTAATGCCCATAGACGCCTGAGATAGGCACAGACTCCCCGTGACCCGAGGAAAGATCGGATATTGCGCTAGAAGATAAATGAATGAATGAATGTCTTAGAAATTGTGCATTATAGTATAAATCTTAAGGTAAGAACTTGTTCAGTCTAGGTAAGTAAACATTCACTCCTTTGGAGCCACATTTCGCATGATAAAGTGAATGTTCGAAAAGAATGTTGTGCTAATTTTAAGACTAATCCTGCACTGGGAAATTCTTATATCGAGAATCTTTAGAAAGGGTCCAACTTGGGTTTATAAAGCCTAGAACGGAGGGGGAAGCTGAGTGTTTACGGCAGGAGTGAGAAACTCATCGTATCACCGTGGGGCCACATTGTAACTCTATCATCATTGTATACATCATTTGACAGACGCCCTTATCCAGAGCGACTTACATCTGAGGGTTAAGGGACTTGCTTAAGGTTGTGGGGTTTGAGCCTGCGATCTTCTGGTCCAGAGTCCAACACCTTACCCACTAAGCCACCACATTTACATTTGCAGTATTTAGCAGACGGTCCAATCCAGGGCGACGTACAAGAAGTGCTTTAGGTCTCCATCTAAGGATAAATTCATTCATGAAGGTTTGATACAAACTTAAGTACACAATAAGCAGTTGATTTATTCATTTTTTATTTTATTTTTTTTATAAATATGGATTCCTGGATCTTTAGCTCTTCCCCTGAGAGAAGGTGGAAGCAGGCGAGCAGTGCTGGACGCTCTCAGGCAGCGATGGTGCGCTACGGGAGGTGATGTATGTAATGTATGTATGTATGAACCTTTATTTGTCACATATACATTACAGCACAGTGAAATTCTTTCTTCGCATATCCCAGCTTGTTGTTGGTAGCTGGGGTCAGAGCGCAGGGTATCGGCGCCCCTGGAGCACAGAGGGTTAAGGGTCTTGCTCAAGGACCCAAGGGGCGGCAACTTGGTCATGCCGGGGCTCGAACCTGGATCTCCCAATCAGCAGCCCAGCGCCTTAGACCACTGAGATACAGATTTCTGAGGTATGAAGGTGCAGATCCATGTTTGGCGTTTATAGGCGAGCGTCAGTGTTTTGGAATCTGATGCGTGAGAGCAGCTACAGGAAGGCCAGTGGCGCGAGCGCAGCAGTGGGGGGGTGTGAGAGGAATTTAGGCAGGTTGAACACAGTCTGAATCATTTGCAGTGGACGAATAGAGGACTGAGGTAGAACATACCAGCAGAGAGTTACAGTAGTCCAGTCTCGAGATGACGAGAGACTGAACCAGGATCTGAGAAGCCTGCATGGATAGAAAAAATATAGTGTTTGATGAGCGACGTCGCCTCATAACACAAAACACATAGCGCCTTTTCTCCATGAAGCACAAACGTATTCGCTTTTATATCTTTCTTGGAAGTGCCGTCCATCTGCATCTATTTTTTGGCATAGAAATTTCTCAATTGTTGGGAAAATCGTTGATGTTGGATACACTGCACTCTAGTGGCGGGATGCTGTCACTTCGCGGGTAACATAGTCGCATGCATTGGGGGAGATGTAGTTTACGCTGTAAAGCACTAAAGCTTTATTTTAAGACAATCACAAACTCTTTTTAAATGAAAGCAAATTACATTTACTTCATTACTGTCCATCACTGATGATTTACAAATAAATAAATAAATAAATGAAATATTGAACTTTTCCCCGATATACTATAAATATTCATTCATTCATTCATCTTCTACCACTTTATCCGATCTTCCCTCGGGTCACGGGGAGTCTGTGCCTATCTCAGGCGTCTATGGGCATTAAGGCAGGATACACCCTGGATGGAATGCCAACCCATCGCAGGACACACACACACTCACATTCACACACACATTCATACACTAGGGACAATTTTCCAAGGTGCCAATCAACCTACCGTGCATGTTTTTGGACCTGGGAGGAAACCGGAGAACCCGGAGAAAAAAACCCTGAAGCACGGGGAGAACATGCAAACTCCACACACACATGACCGAGACGGGAATCGAACCCGGGCCTTGGTGGTGTGAGGCGAACGTGCTAACCGCTAAACTACCGTGCCCCCGGACTGTAAATATTTAACACTTAAAGTATTAGAATACTGAAATTGCTGAGTCTGGCTGCTGAGCATGAATTCCAATCCCAGAATGCAATACATGCAGATGATTAAAAAATGGCCATTGTTTTTTTTCCCCTCTCTCTCTTTCTCTCTCTCTCTCTCTTTCTCTCTCTCTCTCTACCCGCAAATCCCCCAATTTCCGAGCAAGTGCCCCAGTTAGGAAACCGCTTACGCCCCTCTCAGTCAGAAGTTTGAGCTCCTAGGTTTTTTTTTCCCACAGGGTATGTACCGATATTCAGGGAGCACATTTCGACAGATGCCATCAGAGAACAAGCATATGAGTTACCAGGCAGGCTGCCATCTCCGAGTTCACACGGAATGGCATTAATATGGGATGAAGAGCCCAAAACAACAACAGCACAACAACATGAAAGCCCTAAACCACTGGGACCAGGTAAAGGTTTCATCATTTTATATATTAATGGCTTGATTAACAAAGACTCCAAAAAAAAAAAGAAAGAAAGAAAAAAAAAACGCCTCAACCACCGCCAGCGCCTCCAAAAGTTGATGCCAATGAATCTGCTGGAGTTCAAGGACTTTTGGAAGAGCGAGGGAAAAAAAAAAAAAACATCAAGTCATCAAATCACATCTTAATGAATAAAACATGGGCCACTGTTGACCATGACTTATTCAAGAGCCATTACATATTCATGTTTACGTTTATAGAAAACACAATCGTTTTTAAAATTAATTGGTGGTAAATATTAGCATTACCCAATTAAGTCACGATAGGAATATTGGGGAGGAAGATTAGATGCTGTCATGCATGCCAGGAGAAATGGTTCAAGGAATTAGGAGAGATTTGGTGTGTGTCTTTGTGTGGGTGGGGGGGTGTGTGTGTGTGTGTGTGTGTGTGTCGTGTTGTCTTTATCCAGGTCATTTTTAGCACCCGTTGAATTTATGCATGTCTGGAAAACGTCGGGAAAACCGTACACATGACGACGACGTGTTTCTGATGTTTGTACGATCCTACAAGGACAATGTCATATCTTTAATTTAATACATGCATAAAAAACGCAGTCTCGCGGCATTTTATGATATGAAGTTTAAATCGACTGATTCTTAGATTTCGGCGTGTCGGCATGACTTTCTCTGTAATGTATTTCATTTTTTGGGAAATGTAATAGATTACAGGTTACAAATGACCCTATTCTAAATGTAATAAGTAGGGTAGTGGTAACTCTATAAAAGTAAAGGAACTGATTACATTTTGTCCACTAGGTGGCGCTTAGTGAAATTAACATTCTAAGGGAAAAATAAGTTCAAACCCTCTGAAAAAAAAGGAGATTATATTTGGAGTTGCATCAGAATCGAATTGTTTGGGATTTGTGAGATTTTAAAATGTTCTAAATTAATTGAATTTAAATGTAATAATTGAATCATTTTTTCTCAGTAACTGTTACGAATTACTGTTACTTTTATTGTGTAAAATTAAATTGCGTAACTCCGTTACATGTAACCAGTTACTCCCCAACACTGTCCATGACATTTGTCTTTGTGCCACTGTGTAGTGCAGGCACTTTATTGTTTTTTTGTTTTTGTTTTTTTTGTTATTGACCTCTTAATCTTCAAACACTGTTACTGTAACATGTAAACAGAAAGTTTTATAAGTATTCTATAAGCTTCACTGTACACTGGGAAAAAAATGCCTTCCCTGAAACAAGCGAGATTCACTTGTAGCTATATTGAGATATAATTTTATATCACAATTGGATAAAAAATCAAGCAAAAAAAAAAAGAAAAAGAAATAAGCATTAAAAAAAGAAAAAGAAAAAAGAAACCAGCATTAATACCTTGCTGATAATAAATTCTACTGAATCCTATAAACAGACAAGAAAATATATATCATTCATTCATTCATCTTCTTCTATACCGCTATATCCGATCTTCCCTCGGGTCACGGGGAGTCTGTGCCTATCTCAGGAGTCTATGGGCATTAAGGCAGGATACACCCTGGATGGAATGCCAACCCATCGCAGGGCACACACACACACACATTCACACACTAGGGACAATTTTTTCCAAGGTGCCAATCAACCTACCGTGCATGTTTTTGGACCGGGGGAGGAAACCGGAGAACCCGGAGAAAAACCCCCTGATGCACGGGGAGAACATGCAAACTCCACACACACATGGCTGAGACGGGAATCGAACCCGGACCCCGGCGGTGTGAGGCGAACGTTCTAACCGCTAAACCACCGTGTCCCTTAATAAAGTCCAGATCATTTAAAATAAAGCATAATAAATAAGCAATAACAGTTTTGCTTGGATAGTCATGTGACCTTTCTACCTTCTCAATGGGGACGTATTTTGTGTTTAATAATAGCAGTAAAACCAAGTCAGATAGAAAAGCCTCCAACATCTTTCTAGAATACAAATAACCTTATAACACATTTTACAAATAAAACCCGGAGTCTTATTTACTCACACAAATACACGCCACAAAAACTGTGTTAAAAATGCCATAGTTTTATTTTGAATGAACGTGTTATTGTGTAAACTGTTTGTTTATTAACAAAGTTTGTTAAGTTTGTTGTGTCGTGACTCGCGAGCCTCGGGTTGCGCAATCGCCTCGCTAGCGACCGAATACCGGATTGCAACGTTGTGAAGGATCTACTGCTATAGAGGTGCGTCGTGTGTGCAAAAAGCACACACAAGACCGTAAAACCTTTGTTGATAAAGTGCATCGTAATAAAGATTTAATAAATAATAAATTGCTGGAAAAAACAGTCATGACGTTTGGCTTTAGGAGGAGGAAACCAAAGAACCCGGAGAAAAAACCCTTGAGGCACGGGGAGAACTCCACACACAAATGGCTGAGACGGGAATCGAACCCGGACCTTCGTGGTGTGAGGTGAACGTGCTAACCACTAAGCCATCGTGCCCCACTTCATATATATATATATATATTTTTTTTTGTTTTGTTTTGTTTTCTTTTGTTTTTTTGCCACTCA
>JACRUU010000003.1:708245-718245 GCA_030449085.1 Kryptopterus vitreolus
CAATGCTTCCACTGATCACGTTGGTGCTGGCGGCCGCGGTGGCCTCTGGCGGACTCGCTCAAGCAAACCTCACTGACAAGGTCCCTAGCAGCCTGTTTCCCGCCTCCACGATCGATCCCACCAGACTCGTCAGCCAAGCGGGAAATCACAGCAAAGGCATGCCGATCCGGTGCAAAGAGCCCACGTCCATTAAAGACACCTTCAAGGTCATCAATACCTTCATCTCGTGCGTGGTGTTTATGGTGGGCTTGGTGGGCAACGCCACTGTGCTGAGGATCATTTACCAGCACAAGTGCATGCGAAACGGACCGAACGCTCTGATTGCAAGCCTGGCGCTGGGTGACCTCATCTACATCATCGTCGATATCCCCATCAACATCTACAAGGTAGGGTGATGACGTCAACCTAAAGAACTAGCCTTGACCTTATAAAGATCTTGAAAGATTTTGTTACCGTTATTCCGACAATTACTTGTTCATGTACCTGCTGTTCTCATTGACCAAGTGCTGATGGATCCTGATTGGTTGAACCTGTGGTACGGTTATTCTTTAGGAACTACAGGGAGCAGTGATTTAGAGACCATGGAGATCAGCGTCGGGAAGGATACGAATCAGTGATGTGTCTTTTTTCCATATAGAATATAGAGAGATCAGTGATTGGTTGTTGGATGGTCAGTCATGTGATCTTTGATTTGGGAAGTAATTGGGATTGGTGACTGGTTGTTGGAATCTATGGTGATTTTTGCTTTTGTTTTCCCCTTTAAGACATATCGAGATCAGTGATTGGTTGTTGGGATCTTTGGGGATCTATTATCTTCTTCAGAAAGTATTGGGACCTTAAGTGAGGAAGTAATTGGGATTAGTGACTGGTTGTTGGAATCTATGGTGATTGTTGCTTCTTTTTTTCCCTTTAGGATCTATAGATATCAGTGATCCCAATAGCTGTTGGGATCTTTGATGATCTATAATCTTCTTCAGTAACTATCAGGATTGGTTAATTTTTAATTAGGAAGTAATGGGGATTAGTGACTGTTTATGGGAATGTTGGGTGATTTTTGCTTTTGTTTTCCCTTTAAGATCTATCGAGATCAGTGATTCGTTTAAGATCTATCGAGATCACTGATTGGTCAGGAAAAACAGGGATCAGTAATTGGTCATTGGAATCTACTGGTGATCTTTCATTTTCCTGTAGGAACGATAGGTATCAGTGATTGGTTGTTGGATAGTCAGTAATCTTTGTTATTTGGGAAGTAGTGGGGATTATTGATTGGTAGTTGGAATCTTTGGTGATTTTTTTTACTTTTGCTCTCCATTTAAGATCTATCGAGATCAGTGATTGGTTGTTGGGCTCTTTGGGGATCTCTAGTCTCCTGTAGGAACTTTATGGATCAATCATTGGTTGTTGGAATCTCCTGGTGATCTTTCATTTTCCTGTAGGAACTTTAGGGATCAGTGATTGGTTGCTGGATAGTCAGTGATTGGACCTTTCAAAGACGTGACTGCCACATCAAGTTCGTTATCAGAATTTAAAAATATATATATATTTACGTGGGGCACGGTGGCGTAGTGGTTAGCACGTTCGCCTCACACCACCAGGATCCGGGTTCGATTCCCGTCTCGGTCATGTGTGTGTGGAGTTTGCATGTTCTCCCCGTGCCTCAGGGGGTTTTTCTCCGGGTTCTCTGGTTTCCCCCCGGTCCAAAAACATGCATGATAGGTTGATTGGCACCTTGGAAAATTGTCCCTAGTGTATGAATGTGTGTGTGAATGTGTGTGTGTGTGC
The DNA here is from genome assembly GCA_030449085.1 of Kryptopterus vitreolus. Classification (NCBI taxonomy): domain Eukaryota; kingdom Metazoa; phylum Chordata; class Actinopteri; order Siluriformes; family Siluridae; genus Kryptopterus; species Kryptopterus vitreolus. The sequence goes on from JACRUU010000003.1 coordinate 710,028, forward strand.
CCTGCGATGGGTTGGCATTCCATCCAGGGTGTATCCTGCCTTAATGCCCGTAGACGCCTGAGATAGGCACAGGCTCCCCGTGACCCGATGGAAGATCGGATAAAGCGGTAGAAGATGAATGAATGAATGAATATATTTACGTAGATAATCCTAAAATATCTATTTTTGCTCAGTGTTCCCCAACAATGCTAAATCAAATTGAGTTAAAAAATCTCCAATTAGTAGTCCAAAATCTGAACCATTGAACTGAAACTTGGTGTGAAATTCCCTCCACTTATTCCCAAATGAAAAAATACGTTCCTCAGAGAAAGGAATCCGTTTATGTCTCCAAGCTCCCATAGGGTATGAGAGTAATCTCATTCACCCTATCTCGAGTTGAAAGCATGTAAAAAGTGTTAAAAGCTGGAAACTGACCTTTTTCCTCACAAACAAGTAACACAATATTTAACAAATAAGCCCTTTCCGTATTCTTCACTTTATCCTACTGGTGCAATCCATAAACATTCAATACCGAGCCCTACAAAAGAATTGCTCGATCCCTAAACTATCCTCAAGAAGTTGCTTTCCAAGACTGACTACATTGTCTGGTTTGAAATCCTTTTTGTTTTCTTTTTTTTTTCTGAAAGATATTACCTAAGGCTAGCCTAGTGATGCTTTGCCAGGTCTGTGATTCTAGGTCACACAGCTATTTTTAATCTCCTGTTTGTTTGAGGGGCATTTTGCCTTCGGTGAGTGCTCAGGTTGTGGGATCTAACCAGTCAATAATATTCCATGAAATAACGCCGGTGCTTCGGGAACGTCTCGTTCTGCAGGGTGAAGTGACTTCTGATGAGATTGGACGCATTTTATTGGACCCGATCGATCCACTCGTGTCCTGTCGGGCTTCATCTGCCAGTTAGATTACTGTGATTTGTCTGTTCTAGAGATCTATCAGTGATTTAATGGAATCCTTTTGGTGTTGGCGCACTGAAATAGTTTGTACAAGTATCTCGGAAAATGTTAAATCGCTTTAAGGCTCCTTCACGGTTAAACATGCTACTTTGATTTGCACCACTTCGGTCTTATAGACTGATTCGCAGATGCTCGTGTTTGTGCTTCCTAGCAATCGCCTGCTTGTGTTGATTGATTTTGATTGGATATTTACAAGCATGATGGTCTGCCGATCGTGTTGAGGATTCCAGGTCCAATCTTTAAGTCACTAGAACACACATTTGTTTGCAGATAAGGTATTGAGGAAGAGCAAAAAGATGAGTAAAAAAGGAACAGTCAAGAATTTTCGATGTTTGATTTTATTCACATTTCTCTTCATTTTGTCATACAAAAAATAATTATCCTTTCTTTCTTTGGATACAAAAGTTCCGACGCGTTTTGACCTGGGATTTGACCTCACTATCTTCCTAATGGTTGGGCCACCAATAGGGCACTATTAAACTATTTGTTAGACCACCAGTGGCAAGATCACACACGTTATCTACACGCAAACAAACTATGAGAAAATATCTGTCACGAGTTTGTATATTTGTTTATATAATTAATAAATAATCAGTGTATTAAATATAGGTCAATCCAGGGTTTCTCATTGCACAATAACAACTATAATAAATCATCATTCATTAAAAGCAAAAGGAAAATTGATTTAAAAATGTTTTATGAAACATTTGATTAGCAATAACAAGCTGCTATTTATCCTATTAAACCCTCTGGGAACAGAGAGGGTATACTTAGTTTTTCACACGCAGCTTTACCATGTTGTTGTTTTTTTATTAGTAATATTACAGTTAATTAGACTTAGTCTTTGGCAAATGCTGTTATTCAGAGCGACTTAATTTATCTCATTCATACAATCTAAAGGGTTAAGGGCTCTGTTTAGGGGCCCAGAAATGGAATATATATATATATATATATATATATATATATATATATATATATATATATATATATATATATATATATATATATATATATAAAATATATATCTATAGGGGGTTTTTTCTCCGGGTTCTCCGGTTTCCCCCCCCGGTCCAAAAACATGTACGGTAGGTTGATTGGCACCTTGGAAAATTGTCCCTAGTGTATGAATGTGTGTGTGTGTGTGTGTGTGTGTCCTGCGATGGGTTGGCATTCCATCCAGGGTGTATCATGCCCATAGACGCCTGAGATAGGCACAGACTCCCCGTGACCCGAGGGAAGATCGTATATAGCGATAGAAGATGAATGAATGAATGAATAATATTGAATATATATATATATATATATATATATATATATATATATATATATATATATATATATATATATATATATATATATATATATATATATATATATAATATATCTATATATATATATATATATATATATATATATATAGGGGCCAAGTAGCCACTCTTCAGTCCTTGAGCAAGGCCCTTATCGTGTTACAGTGTAGTGAGCCAAAAAAAGCAGCAGTGATAAGGTCTCCCAGTTCTCTGAAGGTCGTTGAGTGTGTAAAGATGAGGGAAGCAAGAATCAGGCCAGCTCAAACAAACCCAGAGTGCACTGGCCTTACACGGTACAACATGTTATCACCAATTAAACTCTGGGCTCTTATCTCATACGATCCTTCAGGGCAATCTAAACAGCACTGAGATACACAACAGGGTCAAATATCCACTTAGACAAGCGGTACGAGCCAAATCTAAAGCGTAATGTATACAACTGTAGACCTGAGAGCAAATAAAAAGCTGGATATGTGCTGTTATGTGAAAATAATCAATATCTGGGTTTCGCACATTGTGTCACCACAATGATGCTGATCATATTTTACAATAATAAAAATGCTATTTTTTCAGTAATACAACAATTTTATCAACAATCAAGTTTGCTCACGAATAGAAGAGCAAGCCATATTTGTTTACTATCTATAGGTACAGTTATTGTTGTAAAAAATGGCCAATTAAAGTGGTTGCTATTATAATAGTAATAATATATCGAAAAAAGACATTAGGTTGATTGGCACCTAAAATTGTCCCTAGTGTATGAATGTGTGTGTGTGTGTGTGTGTGTGTGTGTGTGTGTGTGTCCTGCGATTGGTTGGCATTCCATCCAGGGTGTATTCTGCCTTAATACCAATAGACGCCTGAGTGAATATATATATATATATATATATATATATATATATATATATATATATATATATATATATATATATATATATATATATATATATATACCCCAGAGAGGACCTCACTGTACCTGTTTATGAGTATGCTAGTTGCCACTATATAAAATAATGTGCATTAAAATAAAGCTTATAGCTGTTACAGAATGCCTATCATCACCAGCTGACCAATCATATTGAAGCACTCAAAATAACTGTGGTATAAAACACAAGTAATTCATTAACGGGTTTTTTTTTCTGATGCAACAAAAATGACTTTTATGCCATTCATTACATTACTGCCTGGTCTGAATTTGCGTTCCACGACAGTGATTCGGGTTCCGGATCTTCCCACCTGCACCCACTCGTTCATACACATACAGGTTTGTGTGTTATTACAGTCAGGATGCACCCGTGAAGGGTTTCCTCCATCCTACATAATCCTCCTCGCCTCCCGCTTAACAAAAGCCAGTTCCTATCCGCCAGACTCCTGCCAAGGCCACGGCAGCCTCTCAGACCACCAGACCACAGGAACTCGGAGAAGCATGAGAGCTCTTTGTCCTTCGCTGGTTCCTGTAATAGCTCCCAGGCTCACTAATGCGATACACATGCGCTAAAGGGAGCGCAGAGGTTGATTTCTTTAACAAAACAACCAGAGTCTAGATTAGCTGGCATATGGAGCATGGATCGTGCCATTGCCTAAAGGCATACAGACGGAGACGTTTCCAAAGCTTAGAAGTGGCAGAATCGAGTAATCAGTGCAAGATGGTTGACTTTAAAGCACAGAAAAATGGAGCTGTTAAAAAGATGTTAGGGGTAAAAAACACAACCATTACAACCTAACTAACCTAACCTATGTATAGCATCACTGTTGGACCCTTGACCAAGGCCCCTGGCTGTATCATGGATGATGGTCCCATGCACGGGCCTCAACTAATAGGCTGAGCAAGGGTCGTGGTAGCTCAGTGGTTAAGGCATTGGACCCTGGATAAGTTCTGTAGGGCCCTTGAGCAAGGCCCTTATCTGCTCTGTCGTAATTTGCTCTGGCGCCTGCTAAATGCTATACCTTATTGGTTAAGGATTTGGTATCTGAATTGAAGTGCAAATACTAGCACTCCCAAACTGCCAATGCCGGGCCCCTGAACAAGGTTCTTTTTTTAGATAAAGTAAGGGCATCTGGCAAATGTGCAACTGCAACATGATTACTATAGAAGGTGGTCTCTTAGTGGTTAAGGCATTGGACTATTGCTCGGAAGGTCAGGATTTCAAATCCCAGCATTACCACCAAACTGCTGGGCCCTTGAGCAAGACCCTTAACTCTCGACTGCTCAGTTATATTTTGTTCATCTGCCAAACACAGTGAATCGAAAATAAAACTATATAGTATTAAAGCTGCCCCTCCCCCTTGGCTAAACAATGACCTTACATTTTCCGTATTTGGCAGACGCCCATATCCAGAGCGTCTTACAACTGAGCCATTGAGGGTTAAGGGCCTACAAGTGGCAGCGTGGTGGTGGTGGTGGTAGTGGGATTTGACCCAGTGATCTTCTGGTCCAGAGGGCAATACCTTATAACCCATGTCCTTCCACCTCCCTTAGACAAGTCAATAGTCTTCTAGTAATCAGTTCTATGACTCATTTCTTTTTTTGGGGTGGGGGGGGGGTGTTATATCTGCCAGCTTTCCTTACATTTCTCCAGACAACTTGTCCTTGTTTCTGCTGTCAGACACTTTGAAGCCTCTCTTCTACTTGCCAAATGAGGCTTCATAAGCATTGTTTGTTAAATATCTGTTAAGTGTTCGTATAAAGAATGTAATAAAAGTGCCGGAAACACAGGCGCTATGCTAAGAAGAACACATAAGTGCAAATAGCCCATTGTTATTGTTGGTAAATAAGGCCTTTTTTTATAGCCTCCACTGTTTTAGTAAGATTCCCTACTAGCTTTTGTGCTAATCAGATACATGGGTGTTAAAGCCAGATGAGGTGATCGGCTTTTATCAGCATTTTATTACACGCTAAAGGTGTTAAATAGGTGCGAGGGCAAAAACCTATAGCAAGTTATTCAAGATCTTATATGTCAACACATTTAAGAGCATATCTTTCGTGCTGGAACAGGTTTGGTTATCATCTATCATCGTGCCTCAGGGGGTTTTTCTCTGGGTTCTCTGGTTTCCTCAGTCCAAAAACATGCACGGTAGATTGATTGGCACATTGGAAAATTGTCCCTAGTGTATGAATGTGTGTGTGTGTCCTGCGATGGGTTGGCATTCCATCCAGGGTGTATCCTGCCTTAATGCCCATAGACGTCTGAGATAGGCACAGGCTCCCCGTGACCCGAGGGAAGATCGGATAAAGAGGTAGAAGATGATCGAATGAATGAATCCCATTCAAAGTATTCTCTTTATAGAGTTCATATTGGACCCAGAGGTCGTATGTTCAATCCCAGCAACATCAAGCTGCCCATGAGCAAGGATTTTACCCCATAGCTGCTCAGATACATGCATGAGATCAATGTAAGTATATTGAGAATTGGTACTCCATTGGTTAACATGTTGGATTACTGATCGGAAGGTTGTGAGTTCAAATCCCACCACCCCTAAATTGCCAAGGATGAGCAAGGCCCTTAAACCTGACCTTATCGGGTATCATGAATGATAATACATGTAGGTCACTCTGTATAAAGGGGTCTTCCAAAGATTGTAAAATGTAAAGGATATGATGCACTTGTGTTTCGCTTTTCTAGACATTTCCTGTAGATACATTTGTCATCATGTCTGCATTTTTTCCTCCTGTATTCCATCCATGGCTGTAAATCTTTACCCTTTTAGTCTTCTGAGAACAAAAGGAAGTCTCAAAGGTCTGGCAATGGAGTTGATGTGATGCAATAGACATGTCGAAAGTGAAAAATAACTCATGGTGTCCAGCATCTCCAGATCCAGATCTTTTTTCCCCCCCTGATGTTTTCCTGTACACATCTAAACACTTCAATATGAAACTGACGTGTGATTTGTAGTCTGTCCAGAAAGGAAGAAAAAAATGCTTTTCCGAACAAGTCTGTTAATGTGATCATTAATGTCACGCCACATTTGAAATCCGGGAATTGAAGTGATATATCATACAACCTCTGCTGGAGCAGAGAGCCCCTGACTTGAGAGAGAAGATCCCACCGAGGGGGAAACTCCTACAGTGCAAACTCAAGCACGGACACCAGGTCTTCAAACCATGTTTGGCTCAGCCATCGAGGGGCCCACCAAGAGGCATACAAGGGTAGCCTTGGTCGTGTCTGTACCATGGCATTCAGTCTGAGAGGATCTGGATCAGCGAAAGATAAGCAAAGGGGACAGTGTGAAGTCTCCTGAGTCACAAACAGATCCACCTAGGCTCTGTAAAATCTCCCCTAAATATGCTCCACCAAGTCTGGATGGAGTCTTCATTCTCCAGGCCTTGGCCTGGAAAGGGATTCTGCTCTCAAATTTAGGTGCCCTGGGATATACTCTGCTCTCAAGTAGAGAAGGTTCCATTGAGCCCACAGGAGGGTCTGGTGTGCCAATTTGTAGAGTTGGCAAGAACCCAGGCCCGCCCACGATGGTTGATATACTGATCTACAGTATTGGACAGACCAGTATGTGGTGGCCTCTTGGGTCCAGGTAGAGGTTCTTCAGTGCATAGCTAGACAGCAGGTATCACCAGGCATCCAAGGCCCTGTCTCTGTTTTCCAGCTCAGACAGGGTAAGCCACATGTGTCTTTCAGCAGATATCAGAGCTGCCATAGACTGACACAGATCTGCAGTATTTTTGTTTAGGGCTGAGGGACAGATCAGTGGCCTTATGAAGCTCAAGGATTTCCCCCTTGATCCCGATCTTTCAATATATCAGTCTGGTAGACCTGCAGGACCACCATGGTATGCAGGGGCCCACCAGCCTGGCCAGCTGCCATATAGGACTTACCTACCAAAGCAGTGATCTATGCCCTATGTGGCTGGAGTGGGAACCCAGAAAATCCTCCACTCGCTCCACTACATCCAGTCCTGATAGATGGGCTGCTTCTTCCCCAAGTCTCCATCGACGTATAGGGGTTATGCGCTTTCCTTCCGCAGGGCCATGGAGACTCCCATTTACGAGGCGCTATGAGTGTCTGGCGGGAATTCCTTAAATTCTGCCGTCTAAGCCTGCAGTGGGAGATTGGGAAATGACAGTGCTAGTCAGGAGCCAAACATTCTCCGCCTCAATCGCCTTTTATAGGAACAGCCAGATTGACGAATATGAGGATCTGCCACTCCGGGATGAGCTCCTCAAGGATGCCCAACCTCCATATTATCCATTCTGGTCTCTGCTGCCATTGTTACTTGCCTGTTCCAGTAGATGAGGCAGACTAAGACTAAGTAACTGATAATAGGGAATGATAAAACGATAATAGGAACATTATAGCCGTAATAAATGATAGCATTGTGGATGTGTTAATATTTTTGATTGTTCGTTTACTCAAGTGAAAGTTTAAAGGATAATAAAGTAACATTTTCACTAGAGTAAGAATATCTCTATTATAAGTCAAGTACATGGTTTGTGTAATATGTTCACCACTGATCCTTAAAGAGTGAGCCAGTGGCAAAGAAAAAAACTCTCCCTGAGATGTTATTAGGGAGACCTTTTGACCAGGGAATGTCTGTTCGTTATATTCCTTCTTCTAGTATTTTTTAAATATATCACACTTTCACAATGTCATTCTTGATTGGTCAATATTAGATCACAGGATCTTGACATGCGGTGAACTTGGTACAACACAAGCTTCAACGGGATTCTGATAACCTATATGTATACTGTAGATCAATGTATCACACACTTCGCTAATGCTATATAACAGTTTCACTTTTCTTTCTCCTGCAGCTTCTTATGGGAAAATGGCCTCTGGATCAATACCAGTTTGGTCTCTTCCTGTGTAAACTGGTGCCCTTCGTTCAAAAGGCCTCGGTAGGCATCACTGTGCTGAACCTGTGTGCACTCAGTGTGGACAGGTACGTCCTTCTCTACCTTCAGTTCCATCATTGTTGCTCTATGTGATGGCATGCTGTCATGTTCTAAG
>JACRUU010000003.1:723245-765745 GCA_030449085.1 Kryptopterus vitreolus
TTCATTCAGATGATATTAACATCGCTCTGGAATTGCCGGGTGTCGAGTAAAGGAAGGATGAATGCATTTCAAGCTGTGCTGTTTAAATAATAATAATAATAGTAATAATAAGAGGAATGCCAGGGCACGGTGGTTTAGTGGTTAGCACGTTCACCTCACACTGTCAGGGTCCGGGTTCGATTCCCGTCTCGGCCATGTGTATGTGGAGTTTGCATGTTCTCCCGGTGCCTCAGGGGGGTTTTCTCCGGGTTCTCCGGTTTCCTCCCTTTTCAAAAACATGCACGGTAGGTTGATTGGCACCTTGGAAATTTGTCCCTAGTGTGTGTCCTGTGATGGGTTGGCATTCCATCCAGGGTGTATCCTGCCTTAATGCCCATAGATGGGTGAGATAGGCACAGACTCCCCGTGACCCGAGGGAAGATCGGATAAAGCGGTAGAAGATGAATGAATGAATGAATGAATGAATAAGCGGAATGCATCCCAGTTTTTTTTATTCCAACTATTCCAACTTTAAAATGTTAATAAAGGACACTTATCGAACACTTATACAAAAGTTACTGAAGCTTTTTTTTTTATTTAATATCATTTTTAATTTAATTGAACAAGGCAAGTTTGTTCCTTGTGTCACTTATTATAACATACCGCAGCAATAAACAGTTGTTCTCCCACTAGTCTTTCTTTTCTTGGCGATAATAAGGCATAATAATGCTTGATTTGTAATTTCAGAAAAATGAGACACTGACACGGAAGACTCCTTCTATAAATGTTAACTCGAATATAAAGTCTTATTTCAATCACAATCGTCTACATTATAATAATCATTTTATCAAATACAACTTCAATTTATTAAACAAAAACATTTATAACAAGTATTAGTAGTATATAAAACAGTCATGACTCCTCATAACACCTCCGTCTCTGTGAACACAGTTTGGATCGTTATCCACAAATGCAGGTTAAGTCTCTATCATGCAAAGAAGAAGGCATGCGTGAATATGGTCCTGAAATGCCACCACTTTCTCTTTCTCATTTTAAATGTTTTTTTTAGGAAAACTGGAAAACTGTTCTGTGATTGGAAAGGAGGAAACTTTGATTTCGTTTTGAGAAAAACTGGACACTAAAAGTCCTCCGGGATAAAGAAGAGTGGGACTATCCAGTTGTTATCAGTGCCCAGAAAAAAAAACATCCCCGATTGTATAGAATCGCATTAGTGCTCGTGGAATGCACAGTTGGAAAGGCTCTGTCAATGCTGACTGCTATATAGTTTTAGAGCAACAAATGCTTCCATTCAGAAAACAGTTTTTTCAAGGAAGGTTTTGCATATTTGAGCAAATCTACAAATCGACATCGTCTATTATCATAGCATGACTTTATATGTAAAGAGCCCATATGCTGAACTCACCTGCCTATAGACTAGACCAGGGGTGGGCAATTATATTTTCCAAAGGGCCACATGAGAAACCTGAGGTGTGTTCGTGGGCCGAACCAACAATAACATTGAACATTGTCCCAGATGACAACCGCTTTGACCTCCGCACTTTCCTCTACAACACAAACTGGTCTTGGCAATTCCGCTGCATCGACAGTGCGATTTCCTTAATGGGGGCTGGATATGCAGAATTCATATAATGTCTATATCAAATGACGTTCTTCACAATAAGTTTTATCATTCGTATAATTCAATAGTTCTGTGTTAAACATGATATACTCGTGTATATATATACTGTAGCCAAATATCACTCTTTCATAAGAGTTTGTCATCCGGGAAATAGGGAAATTGAACTTGTGTTCAATATTAATTTTTTCCACTTGTAAAGAGCGGTAAATGATATGTTCTTTATGATACCAAAAGAATAAGGATATACTATTTAAGGAAAAGTGAAGGGGAGGAAATTAATAAATAAAATCGTTGTATTTTTCCTTTATTTTTCTCACTATTTGCGGTTATACTTTCTTCTGGTGCGACAAAGAAGCTGAAGCAGTTCAGCGGGCCGGATTAAAAGGACCAAGGGGCCGGATGTGGCCCCCGGGCCGTAGTTTGCCCACCCCTGGACTAGACCTTTAAAAACATTTAAAAACATGTAAAAATCATTTTAAAAACATTCCTCTCTGAAAAACATTTCCCCGCTATATTTTCATATTTTCGTTTTGCAAATCATTACATTCTGATTTTATAAAAATGTTTGTTTGTTGTGGATGTTTATTTGTTGTTGACAGAGGCGGGATAATGTCGTGGAGACAGTGTAGGGTCCAAATATTGGCTTTATTGTGAGAGAGTAATCAGGCGTGCAGGGTGAAAAAAGAGGTACCCTAACCAAGGGTAGACAAACTTGCAATCCAATAAACTGGCGGATGTCGAGACAGGCAGCAAACAAACATCAAATATAAACAGTCTGAGGTAAACAACAGATAAAAATAATGGAACATAAAACCATGGAACGTGGAACTTGGGAATCAGGCTGGCAAGGACAAAACATGAATAAACAACAAAAGGTGTACTAACACACTTCTAAAATGTCTAAAACATATATATATATGTGTGTGTGTGTGTGTGTGTGTATGTATGTATGTATGTATATATACATCCATGAAACGGCACCCCCGTAGTGGTTAGCACGTTCGCCTCACACCGCCAGGATCCGGGTTCGATTCCCGTCTCGGTCATGTGTGTGTGGAGTTTGCATGTTTTTTTTTTTTTTCTCCCCGTGCCTCAGGGGGTTTTTTTCTCCGGGTTCTCCGGTTTCCCCCCGGTCCAAAAACATGCATGGTAGGTTGATTGGCACCTTGGAAAATTGTCCCTAGTGCATGAATTTGTGTGTGAATGTGTGTGTGTGCCCTGCGATGGGTTGGCATTCCATCCAGGGTGTATCCTGCCTTAATGCCCATAGATGCCTGAGATAGGCACAGGCTCCCCGTGACCCGATGCAAGATCGGATAAAGCGGTAGAAGATGAATGAATGAATGAAACGGCACCCCTGGACCTCAGAGGGTTAAGGGTCTTGCTCAAGGGCAGCAGCTTGCCGATACCAGCCCAGCACTTTAGACCACTGATCATATATATATATAGATATATATATATATATATATATATATATATATATATATATATATATATATATATATATATATATATATATCTATATATATATAATATATATATATATATATATATATACATATTAACATATAGAATTGTCTCAGAACTAGAGACTTAAATGGTATAAAATGTAATTTTGCCCAAAAAATCTTTTATATTATATTTTTTGAGAGCAGGTCCTATCCTATAGGTCCTACCTATCATCTGTTCAAGGTTCCTAGATGAAATACATTTTGAAAATTTGATTGATAAACTCTCTATTGTACAGATTCATCAAGACTTCACCAATCGGGACTAACTAAAAAAAACACATTTATCTTCAGATCGGGGCTGAAGATGTTTGCCATCATATCGGCCGTGAACTTTGAGCAATGTCACTTCTAGGTCGTTAAGCAATGGCCCATAACCCATTACAGCCCCCCAGAGTGTAATTCAAACCTTTGACCCTGTGCACTGACTACAGCTTCATTCCATGTGAAAAGTCTGATTCTCATGGGGATTATTAAATACAGTACATACAGCTTTTCAGGATTCAGTTCGTCCCACTTTTTGATTTAAAATCTGAAAGAAGTAATCATAAACTGACTTGCACTCCATAAGTTTGTCTATAATCTTTACAGATCAAATCCATATTTTTATTTGCACATGTGACTTAATGGAAAATGTGACCTATTGAACAAATGAGTTAGTATCACATATTTGCATAGAATTCAGTAGCAACCCTAACAATTGTGGTGGATTTTGTATGGTCAAGACGTCACACAGTTTAAAATTTTCAATTAAAAGTGGAAGTGAGAAATAGTGAGCGTGTATACTTATTTTGGAAACCAAAATGTCTTTAGCGGCTATCAAAAACGGAAAACAATCAGAAAAGTGTTTGCCTTCAACTGTACTTAAGTAGTATATATACATTCTATACAAATATAATACATATATATATATATATATATATATATATATATATGTATATATATATATATATATATATATATATATACATATATATATATATATATATATATATATATATATATATAAATGGGATCTGTAATCCTTATCATTTTCGCGTTCGCCTCACACCGCCAGGGTCCGGGTTCGATTCCCGTCTCGGCCATGTGTGAGGAGTTTGCATGTTCTCCCCGTGTGTCAATGGGTTTTTCTCCGGGGTTCTCCGGTTTCCTCCCGGTCCAAAAACATGCACGGTAGGTTGATTGGCACCTTGGAAAAATTGTCCCTAGTGTATGAATGTGTGTGTGATTGTATGTGTGTGTGTCCTGCAATGGGTTAGCATTCCATCCGGGGTGTATCCTGCCTTAATGCCCATAGACGCCTGAGATAGGCACAGACTCCCCGTGACCCGACCACGGATAAAGTGGGAGAAGATGAATGAATGACTGAATCTTATATATACTCACCAATCTTGCAAGACTTGAACTTGGGTCACAACACTGTGGTTTTATTGCATGATTTTATATTGAAATATTTAAAAAATAAGGTTTTGGGATAATAATAATTTCAATAGATAGTAATCAATGTTCGGCTAATTAATATAATTATGTTAATAGATTGGTGTGCTAAGAGTAATATAAGAGTGCTTTAATGACACATAAGCTGAGGTGACAAAGCAAAGAGTGACACAAGTTGATAATAGGAACATAATAATAGGAATAATAATCATAATAATAATAATAATAATAGGAAGCCATAATTAACCATAATACTTTGCGTACTTAAGTACAGTGGAAGGCAAATACTTTTCTGCTTTGACTCTTAAAGGGAAACTTAAAGGGAGCACTTGTACTTTTGCTGGAGTAATACATATTTTATAGTATTTATAGTGACTCAACATCAAGGTTTGTTTACTTCTTACTTCTATGTCCCACTGAGTTTGATTGTTTCTCTGCATTCACAGGTACAGGGCTGTTGCCTCTTGGAGTCGAGTCCAGGGAGTCGGAATTCCTTTACTCACCGCTGTCGAGATTGTGGTCATCTGGGTGCTGTCAATTATCCTGGCTATACCTGAAGCCATCGGGTTTAACATGGTGCACTTCGTATACAACAACATGAGTTTCAGTACCTGCATGCTCAGACCTTCGGAGACCTCCGGATTCATGCAGGTAGAACTTTTGCTGCAGAGATACTACAGCAATGCCATATACACAGTGCATTTACATTTAGAGCATTTGGAAGACACACCGATCATAACACAACGTATGACATTATTTATATATATATATATATATATATATATATATATATATATATATATATATATATATATATATATATATATGAGATTATCTCTTTATCATAGCATTAGTTGGTGGGATTTGGACATTTTCATAGTTGTTGTATTAGATACATGGGGCACGGTGGCTTAGTGGTTAGCACGTTCGCCTCACACCTCCAGGGTCCAGGTTCGTTTCCCGTCTCGGCCATGTGTGTGTGGAGTTTGCATGTTCTCCCTGTGCCTCAGGGGGTTTTTCTCCGGGTTCTCCGGTTTCCTTCTGGTCCACAAACATGCACGGTAGGTTGATTGGCACCTTGGAAAATTGTCCCTAGTGTGTAAATGTGTGTGTGTGCGATGGGTTGGCATTCCATCCAGGGTGTATCATGCCTTAATGCCCATAGACACCTGAGATAGGCACAGACTCCCCGTGACCCGAGGGAAGATTGTATATAGCAGTAGAAGATCAATGAATGAATGAATGAATGAATATCAACCCCTAAAACCCCTTATTTAAAAGGTTAGGAAAGAAAAACTTCATTTGAACGAAACTATATATTACAAAGGGATTGAAGATAGTATTATCTTTATACATTGCAATCTATATAGTCATTTAGGTACGACTTTCTCTCAAACCTTAGAACTTAGATTTAGGCATTAAAAGGCATTTAATTTCACAATGTTGAAAAAAAGAACAGTTTGTACAGAACACTCTGTCTCAAAGCTTTCTGAACTCAGAAAAGAGACAATTAAATGTAAAATAAGACGGAGACAAATGCGATTTAAGGGCACACGATTCTTGCTCACGAATCCAGAGGAGTTAATTGATGACAGATTTTTACAGTGTTCAATTGGAAGCAGAAAGCCGAGCCTTATGCGTGGAGGAGGAAGGAGATTTTTCCTGCACAACATCAGCTATAAAACCCTTCAGTCATTGCAGCTCGAAATGTTTGTTTTCATTGCTTGGCAAAAAAAGAAATACCTCCTGTACAGGTCCACCATAACATTTTGCATTCCATAATCAATTAGACTGTATAGAAAATCCATGTAGAATCTCATTCGGCATCTATATTTCCATATAGTGTTTTATTGGAAAATTTTACTGATGGATATTTTATTATTATTAAATTATATAATATATACAGGGGCACGGTGGCTTAGTGGTTAGTACGTTCGCCTCACACCTCCAGGACCTGGGTTCGATTCCCGTCTCAGCCATGTGTGTGTGGAGTTTGCATGTTCTGCCTCAGGAGGGTTTTTCTCCGGGTTCTCCGGTTTCCTTCCGGTCCACAAAGATGCACGGTAGGTTGATTGGCACCTTGGAAAATTGTCCCTAGTGTATGAATGTGTGTGTGTGTGTGTGTGTGTGTGTTCTGCGATGGGTTGGCATTCCATCCAGGGTGTATCCTGCCTTAATGCCCATAGACGCCTGAGATAGGCACAGGCTCCCCGTGACCCGAGGGAAGATCGGATAAAGCGGTAGAAGATGAATGAATGAATGAATAATATATTTGGATATATACTGTATCCAAAAGTTTCTGACCACCAGAACACCATGCATGTGCTTTTTTGGCATTGCCATTATAGAAATCTCCATTTCCTGGGAAGAGTTCCCACTTGATTTTGGAGTGTGATTGTGGACATTCGTCCACCTTTATACACATAATTATTAAAGTCAGGTAGTGATGTAGATGGGGCGCATTCAGCATTTCAATTCAAATGTGTCCAATAGGATTGAGGTCAGAGCCCTAAATCAGATCTTCCTCTCCGTTTCCTGTATAGCATATATTCAGAGAGCTGGCTCTGTGTAAAGGGGAATTGTTATGCGGGAACATGTTTGGGTATCCTTGTCGCAAGTGGCTGAATGGTGTAGGACCCAAACACAGGATGCAAACAGGCAGGATGAATGCTAATAGTAATGAAAAAAAGGCAAACTGAGCAAAACGGGGCAAGGCAAAACACAGGTCAAAAACCGTCCAGAGTCAGAGCACAGGAAACAGAGTAATGAGGGCAGGGAAAAAATAAAAAATATGAAAACCAATTCAAAAAGCACCGCAACAAAGAGTAGAGCAAGAACACAAAACACTTAATCAAAAAACAATGTCCAAATTCTGAATACCGGCAACAGAGTAAAAGCGCAGGGCAAACATAAATAAAAAAAAACACAGTCCAAACTTGTTGTACCAAACTAGTAAACAGGCAGGGCAGAACAGGGATCCGAGGGACAGGAAAACGGGAACAGGAATCTGGGCAGGGAGGGTGCCAAGAGTAATCTTAGGGACTAGAGTAGCCGTTGAGATAATCTAGCCCTGAGTCTCTGACGTCCTTAAATACTGATCCACGTGGGAAAATCAGTAAGATGGCCTCTGAACCTGGGGGAGCCAGGGCACCAGGAAGGCTTGGTATCAGCTGTGGACCAAGAGAGGCTTGAGGTGGACCGCCAATGGGTAAAATGCCTTGGAGGTCAGGGAAGGCCAGTAAACCAGAGACTGAGTCTCCTGGGAGCTGAGGTCAGAGGCAGCGCCATTGGGATCTGGAGCCTGGCGGCACCCTCCGCTGGAACCTGACACTAGTTTGTGTGAAGGGAGAATGTAGTGCTTTTATATCCGAAGATATCATGTACATTTGTGTGCCTCCAAATATGTTGTTTTCTAATATAGTTTTCAATATATATATATATATATATATATATATATATATATATATATATATATATATATATATATATATATATATATATAAGGGGGCACTGTGGCTTAGTGGTTAGCACTTTCGCCTCACACCGCCAGGGTCCAGGTTCGATTCCCGTCTCAGCCATGTGTTCTCCCAGTTCCTCGTGGGGTTTTTCTCCGGGTTCTTTGGTTTCCTCCCGGTCCAAAAACATGCACAGTAGGTTGATTGGCACCTTAGAAAATTGTCCCTTGTGTATGAATGTGTGTGTGTGTGTGTGTGTGTGCCCTACGATGGGTTGGCCTTCCATTCAGGGTGTATCTTGCCTTAATGCCCATAGACGTCTGAGATAGGCACAGACTCCCCGTGACACCCTTATTCAGAGCGACTTACAACAGCGCAGTCGGCTCAAGGGCCCACGAGTGTCAGCTTTGTGGTGCTGGGATTTGAACCTGTGATGTATTTTTTGTGTAACACCGACGAAGCAACTCAAGCAGCGCACCACCGCCAACTAGTGTTTGTGAATAGTCACTGCAGAGCGATGCAAAAGTATAAACGCTCAAGATGGTGTCTGTTAAACAAAACCTCATGTTCAGGAACGGTGGTGAACAAATTTCATACATTTTTTGGTTTATAAAAGTAACAATGTCTAGATGACTTCCCTAAGGGGCTGTTAGGGTGCATCCAAAATTCACATATATTTGGGGGGGGGGGGCAAGTCTTAAGAGCATAACCTTCCCATGTTCTGGGGGATCCCATGTATATTTAATTTTTCCCTCATTTATGAAAATACAGACACTTGTATATCCAATTTTCCTTTATAAGAATGTAAGAAGAATAACTTATGTCTGTAATCTGTTCCAATAATGCAGCTCTATGTAAAAGCAAAGGAATGGTGGCTGTTTGGATTTTATTTCTGTGTGCCGCTGGCATGTACAGCAGTTTTCTACACCCTCATGACCTTCAAAATGCTCAGCCACAGGAATGGAGCTCTCCGGATCGCCCTCAGTGAACATCTCAAACAGGTAACAACAACAACAACAACACCGCTAATCTTTAAGATCTGCTCATGGGTTTGTCTTTGGGGTGGGGACTCTTTGGGTAGCCTGTAGCAAAAAAAAGAGGTCATAATGAATGCAGTATACTTTTAAAGCCTATTTAAAACACAACCAAGGGTGTAATTATGCCCCTTGCGTTTTATTGGAGGGTGGTGCCGTGGTGGTGGTATCGTTTGCTCCCTCATAGTGTGAGTTGTGTTCTGTAATGGACTGGAAATACTGTCAGGGTGTATAATAATAATATCCTTTATTTGTCACATATACCTTACAGCACAGTGAAATTCTTTTCTTCGCATATCCCAGCTTGATGTTGGTAGTTGGGGTCAGAGCGCAGGGTCAGCCATGATACGGCTCCCCTGGAGCACAGAGGGTTAAGGGTCTTGCTCAAGGACCCAAGGGCGGCAGCTTGACCATACCAGCTACCCCCTCCCGACACTGAGCTACCCCCTCCCGACACTGAGCTACCCCCTCCCAGTGTCATTCAGATTGGGATTGGTTCTGGACTATCCTGGGTGAAGCATTTGTAGACTGAATATGAATGAATGAATGAATGAAGGTACACAATGTTTGTTTTTTCCAGTGTACAAAGGGCTTACCACTGAGTTTCAGTCCCAGTGATAAGTGATGCTGGAAGTCTAAGAAAATATAGACTTCCATAGACTTCTATAGACTAAGATAGATACGGGGGGGCACAGAGGGTGCCCCTGGAGCAAGGGGTCTTGAACAAGTACCCAAGGGTGGCAGCTTGGCCATACCGGGGTTCAAACCAGGATCACTAACCCAACGCCTTAAACCACTCAGCTACTCAGTATTTGATCAGTATTTAGTATTCTTATTTAAATTTCAGTATTTGAGTTCAACCAGTCCCTCTTGTAATGTAGATCACTGTATATAATCCCTGTATATAAAGGCCTTAAAATCTCACAAAGGAGTGTTTCCTACACTAGCGGACCGTGCATTTCACATACAGGCCTTCAGTAGTGCTCTGTCTGAATTGATGGTTATAAAAACCATCTTAATATGCAGAAATTCAGTATAAAGGGCCATTGATTGCCATTGCTGAATAAACAAACCAGGGGCGAACTACTGCAGCTCCAGACATGTATTCTACTGCAGCTCCAGCCGTGACCCACATAAGAAACATCAATAATAAACTTGCAATATTATTTAGGAAAACAGCAGCATTTTACTCACCAAAAAATCGGATTGTTTGTAAACAAAATCCCTCCTCTCTTTCCTTAAAACCAGTTGCTAAAGTGAAAGAGGAGGAGAAATCCTCTTCCTGGTCGTGACAGGCGGAGCTTCGGAGTTGTCCAAACTTTCTTAACAAAGTCCGACTTGAAAATGGCCTTGAACGTAAATCTGCCACTTAATCTGTTTTTTCTTCTCCTTCAGCCATTAGGGGGCGACAAAAATAGCTACATTGGACGCAATCTATACTATCCAATCAACGTCTCTGAATACGGTGACGTCATACGCCTGCTGGAGGGGGCTGGTGACACCAACTCAAAATCTGATTGGTTGAAGCAGCAGTTTCATCAGCGTTTATTCTGTGTTAGAGGTGCTGCAGAATGGATTGTGAAGGCCTAGCGGACAGACTTCTCTGACTTTGACTCTGCCTGGCAACAAATGATGGTTGAAATGTGATTGGTTAAATGCTTTAATATGAAAATACATGTCTGGAAGCTGCACAAGCATCGGAAAAGCAACATCATTTGCTTATGGCGGATATGAAAGGAAGCGAATAGACCATTTGGAATGATTGAAGAAGAACTGATGGACAAAATATAAGTAATATCAGTTTGTGATTGAGATATTCCTTAGGTCAGCAGAGAAGACCTTGCAGGCCCTGACGGCCCATCACTGGTTTCCTAATATAGAGATTTGAAGCCAATCAATAAAAGCAACCCTACACAATCTAACAAGCTCTAACAAGCTGATAAATAAAGTCCAATGTACAGAAGAAAGACAAAAAAAACACATTGTAGATTACAAACCATCCTGGAATGTTGGCTTCATTCTGTCCCGCAGAGGCGAGAGGTGGCCAAGGCTGTTTTCTGTCTGGTCTTGATCTTTGGACTCTGCTGGTTACCGCTGCATCTGAGCAGAATTCTGAAGAAGCTGATGCCCAATCCTCTGGATGAAAACCGCTGTGACATTTACAGGTACCCACTACATGGTACACTACATGTTATCCACTACATTACCATCTTTAATATCCCTTTTTTTGTAAGACTTCCCATTGATGTGATGAGGGAAATGCCCACCATTTGTTGAATATACTTAGTTATCCTAATTTTATCTCTCGACCTTAAACCAGATGTTTAGCATTAATAATAATAATAATAATCCTTTATTGGTCACATATACATTACAGCACAGTGAAATTCTTTTCTTCGCATATCCCAGCTTGATGTTGGTATCTGGGGTCAGAACGCAGGGCCGGCCATGATACGGCGCCCCTGGAGCACAGAGGGTTAAGGGTCTTGCTCAAGGACCCAAGAGCGGCAGCTTGGCCATACCGGGGCTCGAACCCAGATCTTCCGATCAGCAGCCCAGCGCCTTAGACCACTGAGCTACCCCCTCCCTTGACAGTAATCTTAGAAAAATGATGCATATAAGTGGATTTTTTTGTTTGTTTTTGTTTCAGCTGCCTCCTGATCCTGGATTATTTTGCCATAAACCTGGCATCGGTAAACTCCTGCATCAATCCCATCATCCTCTACTTTGTCAGCAAGAAGTTCAAGAATTGCTTTAAGGTGAGTTGAGGTCTACGTGCTAACACAAGCCTCCTAACACATGCAGAGCATTAGCATCGCTCCCTGTCCTTGGGCCTCTGCAATCTGAACCAAAAAAAAAACTGTAGGGCCTCAATTTCTTCTACAGACAGAAAAGAAAAAAATAACAAGCAAGGCTCGATTCCTGGAATTGCTTGGAGCTATACCAATACCTTATTCATCACAGGCACATGTAGAGATAAGCAGAAAGATGAAGAATAATTGAGGTGTAATTAGTGTCAACGACTCGATATTAAAGGACAAAGCTATGAGGTCTCCAGGGATTTGTCTCAAAATGTTTTATATATGAGTTAACATGATGCGTTTGTGATTTAAGTTTGTTTTTCAATGATTGTTTGTTTTTCACCCTCGTAGTCGTGCTTGTGTTGCTGGTGCCGAGGGACCAGCTTGGGCCAGACGAACGGCACAAGCAACCAGGGCAAAACCCAAGAAGCCAAGAACGTCCAGAAGTACAGCTCCTGAACAAACCGGCGATCAACGGCTGCTGGGAATCAAACTAGCAACTGTCCGATGTGTATTTCAGAGGCTAACTAAGTCACCGCAACTCACTCATAGTGCCACATGCTCGAAAGAATAACCAAGCTTTATCAGAACAACGATTTGCTTGAAGGATGAAGACAAAACTCAGTCATGCAAACTACAAACATCTGGAGTTAAATTCTAAAAGATACTCTGTGCTGGACATAGAGGGCCTGATATTGTATTATATATAATATATATATATATAATATATATTATATATATTATATATATATATATATATATATATATATATATATAATATACAGTACTGTGCAAAAGTTTTAGGCAAGGTGTGAAAAAAATGCTGTAAGCAAAGAATGCTTTCAAAAATGGAAGTGTTAATTATTTACTTTCATCAATGAATGAAATGCAGTGAATGAAGAAAAGAGAAATGGAAATCAATATTTGTTGTGAACACACTTTACCTTCAAAACAGCAGTAACACTTCTAGGTATACACTTACACACAGTGTTTATGAAGGAACTCGGCTGGTTGTTTGTTCCATCTTGGAGAAGTAAACACAGATCTTCTGTGGATGGAGACGTTCTCACATCCTTCTGTCTCTTCATGTAAATCCCACACACACTCCATGATGTTGAGATCAGGACTCTGTGGGGGGGGGGCGTGACATCACTTCCACTACTTCTACTTCTTCTAAAACGTCACTCACAACAAATATTGATTTGACTTTTCTTCATTTTTTGACACCTGCCTAAAACTTTTGCACAGTACTATACACACACACACACACACACATATATATATATATATATTATATGATATATATATATATATATATATATATATATATATATATATATATATATACTACAAAACATATACACAAGTACTCCTGAGAGAGAAGGCCAGGGTGGAGGAAGTGAAGGGAGTCAGCAGGATGCATCTGAACATCAACTATAAATTAACCCAATTAGAGTCCTGGGCTCCACAAATACATTCATAAACTATGTGTACACTTTCTCAAGGGATTTGGAAAATGGAGAAAGGAAGAATCTAATATGGACTATGCCAAAACAAAAAACCCTCCTTCCTTCCCATTGCTGCTTACGACTGCTTTCTAATTTCAGATCCAGGAAGTCTTTCAGTTCAGGACTCAGATCCGGCACTTCAGACTGTCATAACATTTTTTATCGTTTATTTTTTCTCTCAATCTAAATGTTCCTTTTGTTTTATAAGGATGGATTAGACGATTTCTTATAAAGTGCAGAGGAAAAACTCTTTTTTATCAATATTCAATCACATTTGGCAGCCAGAATAAATAATTATCTGTTGTTATTATTATTATTATTATTATTATTATTATTATTATTATTATTCACAGAAGAAAGCACAGTAGCACTGTTTACATTCACAACTATGACTTACAGATTTATAGAAGTGCTTGAAAGTCTCTGTCAGTAAATACAGATCATTCGGTTAAGAATACTATTAGTCTAAAAACCATGTGTTAGGAAGATGATATATCTGGAAAAGCAGGAAAATATAATTAAGGATGAATTTAAATACTTCTGGAAGATGTAGGGTTTCTATATATCACGTGAAGAAGTCTAAAAGGACCACTTTAAGATGTTCAGAGATTATCATTAACCACCAGCAGCCATTAAGAAAACACACAAAGTTGCATTAAGGTGCATGAAGTGAGACATATTTCTATGAGATTATACAAGTGAATTTGAATATCGTGCAAAAGTTCATTTATTTCAGTAATGTATGTGTGGATATATATATATATATATATATATATATATATATATTTGTGATTTGCCATAATTGATGGCTTACAGCTCATGAAAATCCCATATCTACAATCTCAGAAAATGTGCATATTACATGCAATCAATAAAACAAGGACTGTACATAGAACAATACCAGACCTCTGAAACCTCTGAGGGGTCGCGGTAGCCCAGTGGTTAAGGTGTTGGACTCTGGACCAGAAGATCATGGGTTCAAACCCCACCTCCATCAAGCTGCCACTAGTGGGCCCTGGAGCAAGGCCCTTAACCCTCAATTGCTCTGTTGTAAGTCGCTCTGGATAAGGGCGTCTCCCAAATGCCCTAAATGTAAATGAAACGTATAAACACACATATGTACTCAGTACATGTTTGGGCCCTTTTTGCTCAATGCAGCGTGGTAGTAACCCGTAGTAACTCAACACATTGTAGCTATATAGTTAGCAAAATGGATGATGTATTTATTTTTTAGATCGACTTTGCATTCGCATGCTTCCAACATTTATAAAAATACAAAACGAAGAACGCAAAAACCCATGTTCTATGCGATCTATGATTAGCGAATAATAGTTACAAAAGTGAGCATAACATTGAATACCGAGTAAAGCAAACCCCCCCCCCCTACAATTCCTTTTATCTACCGTACACAGTGTTCTGTTTCCTGATGGTAACCAGAGAGATCAACAGTTCACGCATCTGTTCATCGTTTTATAAAAACTTGTGTTTCTTTTGACGATCATCCAAGTGCTTTATTCCAAAGCAAAAACAAACAATAATGTCACCAGTTGTTTATACCCTGCTGCTCCACCAAACATTGCAGTTTTTCCAGATTTTTGCACTGTTTTTTGTTTTTTTGTTGATTTTTTGTTTTTTTGCAATGGGTTGTGAACTTTCTTTTTGTTTCAAGAATTGGAAGCAGATGTCATTACAACCAGTAGCCACTGGGGGCAGTGTGTTGCGATTGACAACAGTTACGATTGGGACCAGAATCTATTAGGGCCAAAAGCCATTTGAACCACTAGCAATAAGGATCCGATCCTATTGGGACCAGTAGCTACTGGAACCAGTGTTTTGGGACCTGAATTGGGACCGGAAATCATTGAATCTAAAATGTATTAAGTGCATTTTGGTACCAGAATGTCAGGGCCCAAGGCCATTCAAAACAGTGGTAATTAAGTTCAGAATTAATGAGAAACAGTAGCCAATGGGATCAGAAGGAATTAGAAGCTGTAGACACTGGGGCCAGAGATCATTGGGACTAGAACTCATTGGACCAAAAGACATTGACACCAGTTGGCACTGTGGCCAGGGCCTGAAGCCAATAGAACAAGTACATATTGTGTTAGGCATGGAGATCAGAGTCAATAAGGAACTCGCCATTTGGACCAGAATACATTAGGACCAGATACCAGTGGTCATTGGGACCAGAGATCATTGGGACAAGTCATTGAGGCCCATAGAAATTATGAAGAGTTATACTTGGGCCCGAAATGTGTCATGGCCTTTTGAAGCAGAGTAAATGAGACCAGTATTCACCAAAACCAGAATTCATTAGGAACAGAAGTCAATTGGACCAGTAAGCATTGGGCAATTAGAACTAGTAGCCCATAAGACCAAACATCATTGGGACTAGAGGTCATTGGACCAAAAGACATTGGCAGCCCGAATCTATCAGGGCCTGAAGCCATTTGAACAAGCAGCGATTGGGACCAGTAGCCATAGGGACCAGAATACATCAGGATCCAATATCTATTGGGACCAGAGGACATTAGAACCAGTTGACTTTGGGACCATAATCTATCAATATCCACTGATTCCAGGGGTCATTTTTGACCAGAGATCATTGGGACCTGTTGCCTTTGGGATCAGAATCATTCAGGGTCTGAATCCAATTAAACCAGTAGCCATAGGGATCAGAATCCATTAGGACTGCTAGCTATTGGGACTAGAGGACATTATAACCAGTTGCCTTTGGGACCACTATCTATCAGGATCTGAATCCAATAAAACCAGCAATTATATGAATCAGAAAACATTAGGACCACTAGGAATTGGAACAAGCAGCCATTAGTACCAGTAGCCACTGGGACCAGAAACACTAGAGGTGACTGGGACCAGAATCAATCAGGGCCTGAAGCCATTTGAACCAGTAGTGATTGGGACCAGTAGCCATAGGGATCAGAAACCATAGGACCACTAGCTATTGGGACCAGAGGACATTAGAACCAGTTGCCTTTGGGACCAGAATCTATCAGGGTCTGAATCCAATTAAACCAGTAGCCATATGGATCAGAAGATATTAAGACCGGTAGTCATTCCGATCAGTAGACCAAACCCCCAACATTCCGATCAGTAGACCAGCACCTTAAACCACTGAGTTTAACCCCTTGCTAAGGCTCCTAAGAACCAAAAGCCATTAGGACCAGTACACTTTGGAACAAGAGGTCGTTTGAACCAGTCGTTATTGAGGCCGGACCAGAATTCATTGGGACTGTAAGTAACTGGGAGTGTACTGGGACCAGTAGCTTTCGAGACGAGTTGACAGTGTATTTTCAGAAGTCATCGACCTTATTAAATTAGACGATAATATCCCAAGCGTTGCGATACGGTGGCTTAGTGGTTAGCACGTTCGCCTCACACCGCCAGGGTCCGGGTTCGATTCCCGTCTCAGCCATGTGTGTGTGGAGTTTGCATGTTCTCCCCGTGCCTCAGGGGGTTTTTCTCCGGGTTCTCCGGTTTCCTCCCGGTCCAAAAACATGCACGGTGGGTCCCTAGTGTATGAATGTGTGTGTGTGTGTGTGTGTGTGCGCCCTGCGATGGGTTGGCCTTCCATCCAGGGTGTATCCTGCCTTAATGCCCATAGACGCCTGAGATAGACACAGACTCCCCGTGACCCGAGGGAAGATCGGATAAAGCGCTAGAAGATGAATAATCCTATACACAGTATTCAGTGCTCTGTGTACAAATAACCGAAATAAGAAGGTGCTTTCAAAATTTGATTCCTTGCCAAAGGAACCCCCACACACACAAACACACACACACACACACACACACACACACACACACAGTCAATGATTCCTAAAGTCTTCCAGCTGGGTTGTCTTGTCTTGTCTAGCTATTCAGTTAGAAATACAGAGGATAATGACTTTTGACCCTATACGAATTTTAGAATTAGTTCACAGAGGCTAGCCAACTCCAACAAACCCTTGGTAATAATGTTAGAGGGAAAACAAAAAACAAACAAAAACAAACAAAAAAAAAGTTCAGAGAGAGAGGGCTTGGGAACCAAGAGGCCCCTGCATTAAAACAGCCAAGAGGGCTAAAAATGTCTCTTCACTCATAATACTGTGAATCCTGTAATCCGTACGTATTACTCGATGTGTATCCGTGCCGTTTTTTGTTATTTCTTTTTTTGTGTTTGTATATGCTGTATTTACGCTGCGACTCACACGTATAGGACTATATATATATTGGTATATATACTGAAGTGCAGTATGATGGTATACATTCATGGGCTCGTATGGAATGTTTATTGCAGGATGTTTAAATTCCTAAAAGTGTCTGGAACGAGATGAGAAACCGGAAATGGTGTTTTTTTCTCTCTCTCTCTCTCTCTTTCCCCCACCCCCCCAGCTGTTGTGTTGTATATGGACACTTAATAGAATTCCTTTTCATAAAAGATTATTTAGATTATTAAGGTTTTAGACTGTACAACCTTGTTCTCACTTTTATACTATGCAAACCAGGGCCAGTGTTTTATTTTTTTATTTTTTTTTTTTCTACTAAATATATCAGCTTTTCCTGTTTGTTTTTTGTTCTTTATTATTATTATTTTATTTTGGATAAAGTGACGTCAATCCATGATTTTTTAGTAAAACAAGTCTATCCAAGGTCCAGAGATCCAGAAATGAATATTTATATATAACTTGCATCTGTTGTTGTTGTTCATAAATTTTATTTGTTTATCACTGGCCTGGTATCTGCATGCATTGGCGATTGTAACATCTCTATATCTTTATGAATGAACAGTTTTTCAATAAAATAAATACAATATAAAGAGTTTTTTTTTTTGTCTTCCGGGAAATGAAACTATTAATATTTCATGGCATGTTTCACATGTCCTTCAAACCATTTTCATGCCCCAGATACTACTTCGCAGTATATGTATGTATATATATATATATATATGTATATGTATATATATATATATGTTTTTACTTTTTCCACTTCTTTTTTAGACCATTAGTGATTTCTATACAGAGACTGCAGAGTCTCTGTTAGTATTATCTTCTTGATAAATCCTTCATATGTTTTTTTTTTTTTACATATTATTTTAGAAAGACAGTTTATACATAAACAATTCGCCTCACCTCCAAATAAATTTCAATTAAAACTTTATCAAATTAAGATTTCATTTGTCACACACACACACACACCACACACACACACACACACACACATATATATATATATATATATATATATATATATATTTTTTTTTTGTCACTATATAATATATATATATATATATATATATATATATATATATATAGATATAGATATAGATAGACAGATAGATAGATAGATATGTGTGAAATTTGCGTCTGCTCATTGTCTCGTTGTCAGTATTGAGGAGTAACTAGTTACCTGTAACATGTAGCGTTGCGTAATTTAATTACAAAAATAAAGTAACAGTAATTCGTTAAAGTTACTGAGAAAAAAATGTGTAAATAAATTACAGTTGCTTTCGAAAATGTCGACACCCTCCCACCTAACACACCTCCCACCTAACACGCCTCCCACCTAACACACCTCCCACCTAACACCCTCCCACCTAACACACCTCCCACCTAACACACCTCCCACCTAACACACCTCCCACCTAACACACCTCCCACCTAACACACCTCCCACCTAACACGCCTCCCACCTAACACGCCTTCCACCTAACACGCCTCCCACCTAACACGCCTCACACCACCACGTCAACAATTTGCTTCTGATATGTAAAAAGTTTTTGCCTTAAGATGTCATTTTCATCAAGTGCCACCTAGTGGACGAATGAAAGTAATCAAAAAGTAATCAAATGTAATCAGTTACTTTAAGTAATTGTAAAGTGACACTACTTATTACATTTTGAAGTATTGAATGTTGGTTCCTTTCACCTGGAATAAGTCTCCAACCTGCCCAGCTCCAAAATAACCCTAAATAATTAAAGTTCCACCTCCATGTTTGTCTGTTGGGAATGAGGCATTGTGATCACATCTTATTCTCCATCTTATAGAAGTTCTTCTTCCACTTTGGACTGAATTATATCCAGCATTTTACTGTCCATTTTTTTGTGCATGTTTTGCCTTTTATGTTTCAAACACCACAAAAAACACATCATTCATTCATTCATTCATCTTCTACTGCTATATCCGATCTTCCCTCGGGTCACGGGGAGTCTGTGTATATCTCAGGCATCTATGGGCATTAAGGCAGGATACACCCTGGATGGAATGCCAACCTATTGCAGGGCATAAACACACATTCATACACTAGGGACAATTTTCCAAGGTGCCCATCAACCTACCGTGCATGTTTTTGGACAGGGAGGAAACTGGAGAACCCGGAGAAACCCCCCCCCCTTCCCCGAGGCACGGGGAGAACATGCAAACTCCACACACACACATGGCCGAGACGGTAATCGAACCCGGACCCTGGCGGTGTGAGGCGAATGTGCTAACCACTAAGCCACCGTGCCCCTGTAAAAACATATCAGGTACTGTATAATTTTAAGCCTTTAAGTCATATCAGTAATTTGGTGTTTACACTATTATTATGTGTGCTTTTATTGTACATTCCGGTTCAGAACTACAAGCCAAGTGAAACATGAAATGACTCATAAAAGCCAGGATGGATCCGGGAGACACTTCTGATTTACCCGAAGTCTTTTCAGACGTCAGTGTATTCATTTTTTTTTCTCTCTCATGCTCTTATGAATAGTGGAAAAAAAGTAAAAACCCTGCCTTTTGGGAGAAGGGAGGATGGTTTAAGGAAGAAGGAATTTGGTGGGAAAAGTTTGTGCTTGCCAGACAGGAACTGAGTTCACCGAGGAGGACACCGAGGAGCCAAGAACGTCATTTTATTTTATTTATTTATTTATTTTTTTTACGACATCGCTCAGACTCAAAAGCTCTTAATTACCGTCTGTTAAAGGTGAGGGTTTTCCATTTGTCAAAGATCAGACAGAAGCGGAATGATGGTTGGGATCATCCTTTCCTAATGATCAAGTGTCACTCGCAAAGCCTGTGATTTATCTCCGCCGTGTTCTTCTAACCTCGACACGTGACCTCATGAATGACAAAAGTGAACGAAATGTATAGGAAATATTATATTTGTAAAACATAGTTATATAAAAAGTTCAGAATCATACTAGATGCGCGAAACTAAATCAATAAGGAAGCATTATATAAGGGTCTAACGCTTCTATAAGGATTAAATATATTACAAACCGGATTCCAAAAAAGTTGGGACACTATACAAATCGTGAATAAAAACTGAATGCAATGATGTGTAGGTGCCAACTTCTAATATTTTATTCAGAATAGAACATAACACACGAAACAAAAGTTTAAACTGAGAAAATTTACCATTTTAAGGGAAAAATATGTTGATTCAGAATTTCATGGTGTCAACAAATCCCAAAAAAGTTGGGACAAGGACATTTTCACCACTGTGTGGCATCTCCCCTTCTTTTTACAACACTCAACAGACGTCTGGGGACAGAGGAGACCAGTTTCTCCAGTTTAGAAATAGGAATGCTCTCCCATTCTTGTCTAATACAGGCCTCTAACTGTTCAATCGTCTTGGACCTTCTTTGTCGCACCTTCCTCTTTATGATGCGCCAAATGTTCTCTATAGGTGAAAGATCTGGACTGCAGACTGGCCATTTCAGTACCCGGATCCTTCTCCTACGCAGCCATGATGCTGTGATTGATGCAGAATGTGGTCTGGCATTATCTTGTTGGAAAATGCAGGGTCTTCCCTGAAAAAGATGACGTCTGGATGGGAGCATATGTTGTTCTAGAACCTGAATATATTTTTCTGCATTGATGGTGCCTTTCCAGACATGCAAGCTGCCCATGCCACACGCACTCATGCAACCCCATACCATCAGAGATGCAGGCTTCTGAACCGAGCGTTGATAACAACTTGGGTTGTCCTTGTCCTCTTTGGTCCGGATGACATGGCGTCCCAGATTTCCAAAAAGAACTTCGAATCGTGACTCGTCTGACCACAGAACAGTCTTCCATTTCGCCACACTCCATTTTAAATGATCCCTGGCCCAGTGTAAACGCCTGAGCTTGTGGATCTTGCCTAGAAATGGCTTCTTCTTTGCACTGTAGAGTTTCAGCTGGCAACGGCGGATGGCACGGTGGATTGTGTTCACTGACAATGGTTTCTGGAAGTATTCCTGAGCCCATTCTGTGATTTCCTTTACAGTAGCATTCCTGTTTGTGGTGCAGTGTCGTTTAAGGGCCCGGAGATCACGGGCATCCAGTATGGTTTTATGGCCTTGACCCTTTCTCATATAGATTTTTCCAGATTCTCTGAATCTTTGGATGATGTTATGCACAGTTGATGATGATAGATGCAAAGTCTTTGCAATTTTTCGCTGGGTAACACCTTTCTGATATTGCTCCACTATCTTTCTGCGCAACATTGTGGGAATTGGTGATCCTCTACCCATCTTGGCTTCTGAGAGACACTGCCACTCTGAGAAGCTCTTTTTATACCCAATCATGTTGCCAATTCACCTAATTTGTGTTAATTGGTCTTCCAGCTCCTCGTTATGCTTAAATTTACTTTTTCCAGCCTCTTACTGCTACTTGTCCCAACTTTTTTGGGATTTGTTGACACCATGAAATTCTGAATCAACATATTTTTCCCTTAAAATGGTACATTTTCTCAGTTTAAACTTTTGTTTCGTGTGTTATGTTCTATTCTGAATAAAATATTAGAAGTTGGCACCTACACATCATTGCATTCAGTTTTTATTCACGATTTGTATAGTGTCCCAACTTTTTTGGAATCCGGTTTGTAATATATTATATATTATAGTGTATTTTTTTTCGCTTTAAATCTATGCTCTTTATTTATTTTCCATTATTTTTTAATTTGCCAAGTTGTTTTTATGTATTATTTCTATTTCATTTATTTATTTTTAATGTGCAACTGGACGCACCTGTCACCAAAAAAACATGCACGGCAATTAAGGTCCTTATGTTTCCGATCCTAATAAATGGTCAAAATCCACCTCATTGTTATTCATGAACATGGTCTCGGAGGATTTTTCCATCCATCATGGAAAATCTGTCTGTTTCTTGTTTTTTTTTTTTTTTTTTTTGCTCATGAGAAAATGATTTTGCTATGCTGGACATTCGCCAAATTCAGACTAAGATGGGACAGAGTGAATGACTGACTTAAGGATTATGAAAACAAACACATACACACACACACACACACACACACACACATAAATCATACTTATATAGGGTTCAAAGCTCATTT
This sequence comes from Kryptopterus vitreolus, assembly GCA_030449085.1. NCBI lineage: Eukaryota > Metazoa > Chordata > Actinopteri > Siluriformes > Siluridae > Kryptopterus > Kryptopterus vitreolus. The sequence continues at coordinate 745,925 of JACRUU010000003.1, forward strand.
TCTCAAACCACAGCATATTTTTGTGCCTAAAATCATTTTATATATTTTTCAGTTTTACTAAATAAACATATCAACTATGGAGCACTGCCATACAGGAAGATGCCTCAATTTGTATACATTAGCTGAAAGAAATTATGTTGTGGTGCTATATTAAAGCACAACTTCTTATTTATTTATTTGTGTGTTTATTTATTTGTTTGTTTGGTTGGTTGGTTTAGTTATTGATGCATTTATTTTTAAATTTTTTATTTAATCTTATAGAATCTTTAGAGCATAATGTTGCAAGGAAACTTTAGTCCCTTAAACTTAAAACGTTCCTGTGGTGGAAATGTTACAGCTCTTTTTTTGCTTTTTTTTGGACAGAAAAACATGATCGGCAAATTCTGGCCAAACAGAATCGTCTACAGGTTACATATGTTTCTCGATGATCTCGACAGGTTACGACATCTCGATGCTAGACCGCTATATTCTTTGATTGAGCTAATATCAATCAATCATCTATATAATTCAAGATCCAAATCCACCAAATTCTCAGGGGTGATAGAACCACATCTACACAGTTCTTTTTGTGGCAGGGTTAACCAAACATCCCCCTGAGGGCGTTGGGGCAGGGCAGGAATCCTATGATGTGGTGCACAGCACCCTCCACTGGCGGGAACCCCAGTTCCTGAAGAGTCAGGAGCGCTTGGCCAAAGCCTTTCTTTTCACAACGACGGTCCTCAGATCCATCATCCCTCAAGGCTTCGGCCTCTGGACTTCCCGGGGCCTAGACGTGCTGTGACCACTAAGCAAACCCATAAGAGAGGCAAGGGAGGCATTGCTGGAATGCCGCCGACTGCTTCTTGGAAGCAGTTGATTACTGCATTTACAGTGTCTACCAGAAGGAGCCGGAAGACTCAAGCCGGGAGTCCAGGAGCACGGCAAGTCGGACAGGGACAAGGCATAAGAGCCATAATGACTTTCCGTGGTGACCAGGATGGACATAGACCAACCGATGGTCCTTGCTGTCTCTTCTATAGCGCTAATCTTTGCTGTTTTAACACTTATTTGGTATCCATAAATGCAAAGTATCATATTCCGCAAGGGTGGCAATATTTGCAATGATTAAAATGAATTAAAACAAAAAAAGAAAAACAATCTCATCCAACAGCCCACATGACCAATTACATGGTCTAGTATATAATTTCCTTTTTCTCAACTTCTAAACATGACCATTTCTGTACAGTCAGTATATGAATGATTCCTTGTAAATACTGTAACAGCATTTCTGCTGAGTCATTGAGAGCGCTTGCTCTAAGCGTCCTGCTAGCGATATTACCGAGCTTTTTCTTCGCTAGCGTGCTAACAACGCTTTTCTGATATTGATCCTGTGTGTCTAGCGTATTGAGTTCCACTTAGACAGGTTAAACATCGGTCTGCTGATTACATGATTTTTTTTTTTATCTTCCTTTATTGACTTCATTGATTTGGGATTTTGCCGATTCAGTCAGTAGACTGACTAGCAGTATGTGTATCTAGGATATTAGGGGTATCATAGAGTTAAAAGAGTTGGACTTCGGGCAGGATGTCCACCATTGGCTCCACTCCATTTCCAAGCCTGTTAACACCATTTTCCCCTTATTTCTTAATATTTTCAGGGCACCAGGATGCACAAACAATTGTTTATACGTGTTTTGGTCTAATAACTGAACCTTGTGATACATTATATGATGGAAAATTTCTAAAAACAAATGTCCATCTTTTTGCACCTTCTCTTTTTACTGCTATATAAAAAAAGCCTTTAAATTATGTAATTATTCTGAACCTACTTATTATAATTTTTCTCTTCCGTTTTCTCTAAACGTTTACATTATTTGGCAGACGCCCTTATCCAGAGCAACTTACAACTGAGGCCTTGCTCAAGGGCCCACTAGTGGCAGCTTGGTGGTGGTGGGATTTGAACCTGTGATCTTCCGGTCCAGAGTCCAACACCTTAACCACTGGGCTACACCACCTCCCTAAAATCTTCTTATCTTTAATTCTGTTTTCATTGTCTTTACATTCCCTACTATTCTCTTGGCATTACCCAAACATTCTTCTAACCTTCCCCTAACATTCAGGTAATATATATTTTCAGTGCCTCCCACGCCATGATAGGCACTGGACAGCAAGGGTTTCAAAGCCCAAAGCCCAATGCCCACCCTCCTCCTTTCATAAGGACAGAGTGGGTTGTTTCCTCTGGCTCACACTCAGTCTTAATCTGCGGAGCCACTACAATCCTGACCAAGATGAAGCTATTCCAAATCCATGTTGTTATATATAAAACCAATTAGAGATTTCTGAGGGACACATTTGCCCAATCAAGATGCACACCATACATCTTTCTTCTGACTTGATCAGTGCTTTCTCAGGGTTTTACACTTTACAGACTAAAAGAGACTTTATATAAAACGTTGGCCGACATCCCAGATAAAAGAATTCCGGGTCCCCGAGTGGCACATCATCCACTGAACCATGGCAAGTGGTTCGTTTTATTCCTGACTGTCTTTCAAATCGAAGAGTCCTAGGCATCTAAACAGGCTGTTTACTCCGACTGGGACGAACTGCAATACTGTCAATCACGGTCGAGTGTATGCTGACGAAGGCGGATAGCTGATGGTGTTCTCTTCGATTGGAGGCCTCCCAGTGCACCTGGGGATGTTTTTATTTGACAACCTGGCGAGCCACGAAACGACGGAGCTATACAGTAGATTTAAGGATGTGTTCGGATTGTATTTAATGGCACCAGTCTGCTACACTGAACCCTCGGATCACCATCGCTGCACACCTCGACATCGCTAGACTGTAAGAAATGGACATTTGGTGCCACTCAGATGAACTCCTTGAGTTTGGTTTCTTGCTCAGTGAGATTTTCCTTGTCACTAGTTGCCCATAAGAGAATGTTTGCACATTGGGGAACAACTATAACTGTAATAACTATATATATAGGGAGCTGATAGCTCAAGGTTCTGGACTGGACGATCACAGGTTCAAACCCCATCACCACCCAGCTGCTACTAGTGGGCCCTTGAGCAATGCTCTTAACCCTCAATTGCTCTGGATAAGGGCCTCTATAAATGTAATATCTTTTAAGTACAATCTATTTTTTTAGTCTTACTGCATTATCTGTGTAAAACGGCTTTAAATGCGCTATACAATTAAAAATGAATTGAATTGAAGACAGCATCATGAAGCTTTTGAAGAAAACATATGTTCATATATCTTCACCCTAGTTCACAGATGCTTTTTAATATGGATTTCCAAGGACACGACCTTGAACGTGTTGTGCAATATCTAATACATGTATTTTTTTGCGCTCTATACTCGTCACATGCACTTTACCACACACTGGAATTCTACCTTTGGATTTACCAGTGATGTAGGAAAGTTGGAGTCAGTGGTGTGCAGGATCTGTTGGGAATACTGTGGAATACTGTGGGAATACACCGAGCATCCTATCAGTATCCAGGAGCCTTAACCCTTTAGAACCACACATTATTATGGATATTTCAAATAATTTTGACTGTTTTTTTTATGATATGGCATTACCAGATGCCCTTATTCAGAGCAAATCTCATTGGTATGACTATGGGATTAAGGGGGCCCAGATTTGGCAACATGGCTGGGCTGGGATTTGAACTGACGACTTTAACTGTTAAGCTACCACCCCATAATTATATGTTACTTCTGCTATTGCTAATTCTTTTATTTTATTATTTCTATCTTTATATCTCGTTAATATTTTTTTCTATTTCTATTTTTTTCACTTTTCATTTATGTGTTATTTAGGACACAAATGGATGTGTTCACTTATGTGTACATTCGACACAAAGGAACTGGTCAGTGTGTGGGAATTAACCAAATATGGTGCTTAATTCATAATCTTAATAGCTGCATTTTTTTACATTTTATTTTAATGATATTTTAAGGGTTAAAATTGTATGTATAAATATTATACATAAAATCTAAATATAATATTAAATATATAAAATATAATTAATAAAGTATATATTATTATAATGTATATATGTGTATATATATATATATATATATATATATATATATATATTATATATATATATAAATATTATATAATTGACTAATTATATTTTATATATTTAATATTAAGGGCACGATGGCTTAGTGGTTAGCACGTTCGCCTCACACCGCCAGGGTCCGGGTTCGATTCCTGTCTCGGCCATGTGTGTGTGGAGTTTGTGCATGTTCTCCCCGTGTCTCAGGGGGTTTTTCTCCGGGTTCTCCGGTTTCCTCCCCGGTCCAAAAACATGCACGGTAGGTTGATTGGCACCTTGGAAAAATTGTCCCTAGTGTATGAATGTGTGTGTGAATGTGTGTGTGTGTGTATGTGTGAGTGTGTGTGTCCTGCGATAGGTTGGTATTCCATCCAGGGTGTATCCTGCTCTAATGCCCATAGACGCCTGAGGTTGAAGATGAATGAATGAATGATATATCGATATATATATATATATATATATATATATATATATTTTTTTTTTTTTTTTTATTTTTATATGATTTTGTCACTTCACAGCTCCAGGAAACCGGCGTCAATTCCAGGATTCTGCACCTGTGAAAAGTTTTTTTGGCACGCTTCATTTTACTCCCAGCTCCAAGAAACACATCACTGAAAGGAAGATTTGTACTTCTAAATTTCCGTGTGTTGTGAATAAGGTGTGTTTGGCCTCAGCACTGTGTATCCTGGTCCCAGGCTCAGGCTCCAAATCCACCAAAAAAAATCATGACCAGGATAACTGCAAAGTGAATAAAATCTATTTTTAATCTGCAAGCAATCTAAAATGAAGCGGACTCTGGGAAACTGCTTTTATTACCTAATGGTTAAAAGGTTATTGGATGCCACTGGAGCCGAATCCCATTACAGTCAACTTAAAACAGCAATTCCGAATTCTCCGTAAGACGGAAATCCTTTCTAATATGAGCTCCTATTAAAGTCGCCTGTGTTTGTTGAGAAGCCCCAGCCGAAATATGACGGAGTAATCTTTTATCAGCCCCAAATGGTGTTTTATCAGATCCCTCATTTATTTTTCAGTCACACGGGCGTGAGTTAAAGCCTGCATGCCCTTGAGAGGGATTAATTGAAGAACCTCAACATGTGCTTAATCTTTAAATATGTCTCCTGCTTTCTCAGCCGGAGCAGCTGTTTGTCTCTCCCTGCCCTAACACGGCTACACCGCTTGTGCCATTTTGCACAGCAATCGCTCGCAGCGATTCGGAAGGGAAAAAAAAGTCTGTGGCAAGAGTCATGTCTAATTTATAAAAAGCCAAAAGGATCGATTCAATATTCATGCACAAGCTGTCCCGCCAGAGTTCGATCCTGAGACTCGGGGACAAGCAGAATTAACGACGCCATGGAGCAAAAACGGAAAAGCTTTCAACAAGCATCCGATACGAATCTGATCTTTCGGACAGTCGAGTCATCCTAAGACCTGCCACCTTTATTTGCTGTTCCAATGTAAAATCCGATCTGCAAAACGTTTAGAAAAAAAAAGGAGCTTGGTAGCAGCCGATCCCGTCTTCATCCTTCTGTTCTTCCTCAAGCTTTTTAACAAAAATGACGCAGAAAATATGCAGTGTATATGCAGCTTTACGGGGTCCCTCGGCTTCGGAAAAGAAAAAGAAAACCTATTGGGGGGCACGGTGGCTTAGTGTTTCCCGTTAGTGGTTAGCGTTAAGCACGTTCGCCTCACACCGTCAGGGTCCGGGTTCGATTCCCGTCTCGGCCATGTCCAAAAACATGCACGGTAGGTTTACATTATTGGCACCTTGGAAAATTGTCCCTAGTGTGTGAGTGTGTGTGTCCTGCGATGGGTTGGCATTCCATCCAGGGTGTATCCTGCCTTAATGTCCATAGATGCCTGAGATAGGCACAGACTCCCCGTGACCCGAGGGAAGATCGGATAAAGCAGTAGAAGATGAATGAATGAATGAAAAACGTATTGAAGAAAAGAATGAGAAATATAGTCTCTTATAATAAAGCTTAATAAATAGACAAAAAATGTGTCTCCCAGTCAACCGGGTCTCTCGCTTTTTCCATATGTGCTATTAAACATAAAATGCCATTAAACTTAGGATTGTCATTAATCGGCAGTAATTTAACTACAAAATAGTCATTCGTTACAGTTACTGAGGAAAAAAAAAAAAAAAAAGTGTAATTCATTCATTCATTCATTCATCGTCTACCGCTTTATCCGATCTTCCCTCGGGTCACGGGGAGTCTGTGCCTATCTCAGGCGTCTATGGGCATTAAGGCAGGATACACCCTCGATGGAATGCTAACCCATCGCAGGGCACACACCGGACACACTCACACACACATTCATACACTAGAGACAATTTTCCAAGGTGCCAATCAACCTGCCGTGCATGTTTTTGATGACCGGGAGAAGACCGGAGAAACCAGAGAACACGGAGAAAAAGGCACGGGGAGAGTGGGAGGAGAGGAAGGACAGAACATGCAAACTCCACACACACATGGCCGAGACGGGAATCGAACCCCCAACCCTGGCCGTGTGAGGCAAATGTGCTAACCACTAAGCCACCGTGCTCCTGTGTAATTCGATTATGAAAATGTTAAAGATTACAAATCACACAGATTTGCCCCCGGCTCGACCAAAATATCGCCCCGCACTCCCCCTCGTCCTCCCCCCCCCCCACCCCCCAACCCCCCCCCCCCCCCCACCCCCCCCCCGCGCCCAGCAAAACAAAGTCCCAAATCAATCGGAGCTGAGATTTATGAAAAGAAACTACAAAGTTATTATTGACTTACAACACGTTGTGTAGTGAAGCTTAGAGGGGGTTCACTCCGAAACACCGCCTTCCTCCCCGTCCACAATTTGATTCTGATGCAGCTCAATTACCAAAAATTAAACCTACTTTTTTTCCGAGGGTTTGAAAATTTCTACCCTTAGAATGTTAATTTCGCTAAGCGCCACCTAGTGGACAAATGAAGGTAATCAAAAAAATCTAATATAATCAGTTTACTTTTATAAAGATATTCTTATTACATAGTGACACTGCTTATTACATTTTGAATAGGGTCATTTAAAATGTAATCTATTACATTTCCAAAGTAACCTTCCCAAACACTGTTAATCGGGGTAATCGGGATATACGGCTGGAACTGCGCAGTAAAGCAGACGTGTTATGAGACGTGTCTCTGAGGTCATTGAATGGGACCCGAGGAGAAAACGCAGTCCTAGTGACAGAAACCGCCGGCCAAGCGCATGACATCAGTTTGTTTAAAGTGATTAGAATGTGGAGTATCAGCTGGTAGATTATGGAGGTTAAGTTCTTTGGGCAGCTGCAAGGTTTTGTTGGGGTTTCTTTTTCCAGCAATAAATTATACCACAGTGAGGGTGAATACTCAAATCTGATTGGCTCGAGAGAGAAAAAACAACAGTGTTGCTTATTTGTAATCACATGTGAAGTCACAGGAAAATGCAGGAAAGGTTTTGGTGATTTTTAACAAATATATAAATACGTTTTTTGCACTTTAGAGAGGATAAAACATATGATCTTATGATGTAATATAAGAAATATAGATAATGCAACTTAAAGTGTAATGATATAAGTCAAATTCTACAAAAACAATAATAATAATATAATAATAATAGGCTACCCCAGCTTATTATTATTATTATTATTATTATTATATTATTTATTATTATTATTATGTACACCAGTACACCAATACCGCTTTTTTTACACCTTTTTTAATACCGTGTGTGGAGTTTGCATGTTCTCCGCGTGCCTCAGGGGGTTTTTCTCCGGGTTCTTCTCGGTTTCCTTCCCGGTCCAAAAACATGCACGGTAGGTTTGATTGGCACCTTGGAAAATTGTCCCTAGTGTATGAATGTGTGTGTTGTGTGTGTGTGTGTGTGTGTGTGTGTGTGTGTGTGTGTTGTGTGTGGTTGTGTGTGTGTGTGTGTGCGTGTGTGTGTGTGTGTGTGTGGTGTGTGTGTTTTTCCAAGCTGTGTTGAATATGTGAAAGTGGATTTCTTAAAATGAATTCCAAATAATGATATGTGTGTAAATAAATACATTCTGAAAACACATGCATGCAAATTGATAGTAAAGTGTATTACGGTTCAAAAACCTGTTTATATTCTTTAATTTAAAATAAATCAAACTTCTGCTTAAAACTGAGAACTTTTTATGGGAACTATGAGAAAGGTTGCTAAAGTTTTTTGGAGATTTGTAGGGTTTGTTGTCATTGTTGTTGTTGTTGTTGTTTTATGATCAGAGCATTATTCCGATTCTGTGCAAAAAGCCAATTGTTTTATTATTGTCTGTGTTTTATTTTATTTCATCTCTCTCTTTTGTTTTTTTACAAATGCCAATAATGACATAAGGAGGAGAAAGATGAGAAAGATGTCATGTCCGGGCGTACAGAAGCCTGATTGTGAGTCCACACTGCCATCTTATGGAGATCCGCTGTCATGCTTTCTGACGTCATTCCGTTTTTGGGTCACAGATGGCTGATTTTCTCGTGTGTTGTTATTAAGGGGGGGGGGGGGGTAATGAAAAATTAATGGCTGATGACTTTCTCAGCGCTTTTTCTTTATGACAATTTTAGAACGTTAAATGTAAAAACAAAAAAAAAAAAAAAAAATAAAAAAAAAAAAAAAAAATATATATACACAGACGTGGACAAAATTGTTTGGTACCCTTTGGTCAATGAAAGAAAAAGTCACAATGGTCACAGAAATAACTTTAATCTGACAAAAGTAATAATAAATAAAAATTCTATAAATGTTAACCAATGAAAGTCAGACATTGTTTTTCAACCATGCTTCAACAGAATTATGTAAAAAAATAAACTCATGAAACAGGCATGGACAAAAATGATGGTACCCCTAACTTAATATTTTGTTGCGCAACCTTTTGAGGCAATCACTGCAATCAAACGCTTCCTGTAACTGTCAATGAGACATCTGCACCTCTCAGCAGGTATTTTGGCCCACTCCTCATGAGCAAACTGCTCCAGTTGTGTCCGGTTTGAAGGGTGCCTTTTCCAGACTGCATGTTTCAGCTCCTTCCAAAGATGCTCAATAGGATTGAGGTCAGGGCTCATAGACGGCCACTTTAGAATAGTCCAATTTTTTTCCTCTTAGCCATTCTTGGGTGTTTTTAGCTGTGTGTTTTGGGTCATTGTCCTGTTGCAAGACCCATGACCTGCGACTGAGACCAAGCTTTCTGACACTGGCTAGTACATTTCTCTCTAGAATTCCTTGATAGTTTTGAGATTTCATTGTACCCTGCACAGATTCAAGACACCCTGTGCCAGACGCAGCAAAGCAGCCCCAGAACATAACAGAGCCTCCTCCATGTTTCACAGTAGGGACAGTGTTCTTTTCTTGATATGCTTCATTTTTTCGTCTGTGAACATACAGCTGATGTGCCTTGGCAAAAACTTCGATTTTTGTCTCATCTGTCCACAGGACATTCTCCCAGAAGCTTTGTGGCTTGTCAACATGTAGTTTGGCATATTCCAGTCTTGCTTTTTTATGATTCGTTTTCAACAATGGTGTCCTCCTTGGTCGTCTCCCATGTAGTCCACTTTGGCTCAAACAACGACGGATGGTGCGATCTGACACTGATGTTCCTTGAGCATGAAGTTCACCTTGAATCTCTTTAGAAGTCTTTCTAGGCTCTTTTGTTACCATTCGGATTATCCGTCTCTTAGATTTGTCATCAATTTTCCTCCTGCGGCCACGTCCAGGGAGGTTGGCTACAGTCCCATGGATCTTAAACTTCTGAATAATATGTGCAACTGTACTCACAGGAACATCTAGTTGCTTGGAGATGGTCTTATAGCCTTTACCTTTAACATGCTTGTCTATAATTTTCTTTCTGATCTCTTGAGACAGCTCTTTCCTTTGCTTCCTCTGGTCCATGTCGAGTGTGGTACACACCATATCACCAAACAACACAGTGATTACCTGGAGCCATATATATAGGCCCAATGGCTGATTACAAGGTTGTAGACACCTGTGATGCTAATTAGTGGACACACCTTCAATTAACATGTCCCTTTGGTCACATTATTTTCTGTGTTTTCTAGGGTACCATCATTTTTGTCCATGCCTGTTTCATGAGTTTATTTTTTTACATAATTCTGTTGAAGCATGGTTGAAAAACAATGTCTGACTTTCATTGGTTAACATTTATAGAATTTTTATTTATTATTACTTTTGTCAGATTAAAGTTATTTCTGTGACCATTGTGACTTTTTCTTTCATTGACCAAAGGGTACCAACAATTTTGTCCACGTCTGTATATATATATATATATATATATATATATATATATATATATATATATTATATACTACTAAAAATAATAAACATAATAAATAATAAGTAATAATATATAATAATAAAAATAAATATAATAAAATAATAAATAATAAATAATAAAAAATAATAATGCATTTTTTAACACTCAGTTTGGGAGATAAAAGAAATAAGATAAAATAATACTTGTAATAGTTTTGTGCATGGTAAGAGTATCTTTATTACTCTTTATCTATCTATCTATCTATCTATCTATCTATCTATCTATCTATCTATCTATCTATCTATCTATCTATCTATCTAATATATCTTTACGAATCTAATATCTATCTATCTATATAGCTCTATCTATCTATCTATCTATCTATTTTTTATGAATACTATCTATCTATCTATCTATCTATCTATCTATCTATCTATCTATCTTATCTATCTATCTAATCGCTATCTATCTATCTATCTATGAAATCTTATGATCTAGATATCTATATCTATCTATCTATCTATACTATCTTGTATATCAATCTATCATCTATCTATCTATCTATCTATATCTATCTATCTAGATATCTATCGTATATCTATCTATTATCTATCGATCTGTATGAATCATATCTATCTATCTGTCTATCTATCATTTATGAATCATATACTATCTATCTATCGATCTATCTATCTATCTATCTATCTATCATATCTATCTATCTATCCATTCATCCATTCTATGATCTATCTATCTATCTATCTATCATCCATCCATCCATCCATCCATCCATCCATCCATCCATCCATTAATCCATCCGTCCGTCCATCCATCCGATTGTCTGCCTGTCTGTCATTTCTCGCAAAGTTTATTTCTCGTAAACATCTATCACTACCCGAGAAAACAACACTTGTTATGTCGTGATCGGGAGAAAACAAAACAGGAAAAAATGTGTTATAAAGCTTCTTATGACTTCCACAGACCTCTGTTTATAAGCTTCATGTGTACAATTTGTTAAAGTCCGTAACACAAAATATGAAATCCCGCCTTCTTTCCTCTCATTGGTCGACATTATCACATCTCTTCTACGATTGGTTGGTTGTTTGACACACTATATAACTTGTTTCAGGGTTTTTTTTAAAGATCTGGCAGCTTTGCTTGGCGCTTCGGGATTTTGATGCAAATCTGGCAACCCTGCATGTCGCCTATTGCAGGAAGTTCATGGCTGTATTGTTTGTCTAAAGTTCTTCTCTGTCCTCCAGGAGATGTTTGTTGATCTTCGGTGGTCCAAAAGTCAAACCGTATTGTAAAATGTGTTTATTTTTCCCCCACACAAGCCCGGGACAGGTTTGAGTAGATACCGAGGCTGAAATAGTGTTGTTGTTGTTTTCTTTACAGCTAGCATGAGTGCTAACACGTCATAAGCTGCGTTTGTTTACAATGAATCAGCTGATTAGGCGCAGGAGTTTGTCCGGGTTCCACAGAATCATGTGTGATCTTCCAGCACAGCGGATTTCTAACTGGATGTGAGGAGAAGATCCGAGCAGATACACACAAAAGAAAAAGATGCCGTGCACTTGTGGGAACTGGAGGAGGTGGATCAGACCTCTGGTGGTGCTTCTCTACATCCTGCTCCTGCTGGTGGTTCTCCCGCTGTGCATATGGGAGCTACAGAAGTCCGGGGTGTGTTTTATTATTAACGGGACATTTTAGCATATAAAGTGTTAGATGTTGCTGTAATAGTTATGTTTAGGGATTAGATGTGTGTTTAATAGTGATGTTTAGGGATTAGATGTTTCTGTAATAGTGATGTCTAAGGATTAGATGTTGCTGTAATAGTGATGTTTATGGATTAGATGTTTCTTTAATAGTGATGTTTAAAGGATGAGATGTTTCTGTAATAGTGCTGTTTAAGGATTAGATGTTTTTATAATAGTGATGTTTAAGGATTAGATGTTTCTGTAATAGTGATGTTTAAGGATTAGAGGTTGCTGTAAAAGTGATGTTTATAGATTAGATGTTGCTGTAATAGTGATGTTTATGGATTAGATGTTGCAGTAATAGTGATGTTTATGGATTAGATGTTTCTGTAATAGTGATGTTTAAGGATTAGAGGTTGCTGTAAAAGTGATGTTTATGTTTAGTGATGTTTATGTGATTATGATTAGTTTTCTGTAATAGTGATGTTTAGGGATTAGATGTTGCTGTAATAGTGATGTTTATGGATTAGATGTTGCTGTAATAGTGATGTTTATGGATTAGATGTTGCTGTAATAGTGATGTTTATGGATTAGATGTTGCTGTAATAGTGATGTTTAGGGATTAGATGTTGCTGTAATAGTGATGTTTATGGTTGCTGTATTAGATGTTGCTGTAATAGTGATGTTTATGGATTAGATGTTGCTGTAATAGTGATGTTTATGGATTAGATGTTGCTGTAATAGTGATGTTTAGGATTAGATTTGCTGTAATAGTGAGTGATGTTTATAGATTAGATGTTGCTGTAATAGTGATGTTTAATTAGGATTAGATGTTGCTGTAATAGTGATGTTTAGGGATTTAGTTAGTGCTGTAATAGATTAGATGTTGCTGTAATAGTGATGTTTAGGGATTAGATAGATTTTGCTGTAATAGTGATGTTTAGGGATTATATGTTTCTGTAATAGTGTGATTATATGGGATAGATGTTGCTGTAATAGTGATGTTTAGGGATTATATGTTTCTGTAATTGCTGTAATAGTGATGTTTAGGGATTAGTATGTTTGTAATAGTTGTAATAGTGATGTTTAGGGATTGCTGTAATAGTGATGTTTAGGGATTATATGTTTCTGTAATAGTGATGTTTAGGGATTATATGTTTCTGTAATAGTGATGTTTAGGGATTATATGTTTCTGTAATAGTGATGTTTAGGGATTATATGTTTCTGTAATAGTGATGTTTAGGGATTATATGTTTATGTTATGATGTTTAGATGTTGTAAGGATTATAGATTAGATGTTGCTGTAATAGTGATGTTTAGGGATTAGATGTTTCTGTAATAGTGATGTTTAGGGATTAGATGTTTCTGTATGTTTAGGGATTATATGTTTTTATTATTAGATGTTGCTGTATAGTGATGTTTATGGATTAGATGTTGCTGTAATAGTGATGTTTATGGATTAGATGTTGCTGTATAGTGATGTTTATGGATTGATGTTGCTGTAATAGTGATGTTTATTAGGTTGCTGTAATAGTGATGATGTTTTCTGTAATAGTGCTGTAATAGTGATGTTTATGGATTAGATTAATAGTGATGTTTATGGATTAGATGTTGCTGTAATAGTGATGTTTATGGATTAGATGTTGCTGTAATAGTGATTTTATGGATTAGGGATGTTGCTGTAATAGTGATGTTTGTTGCTGTAATAGGGATTAGATGTTTCTGTAATAGTGATGTTTAGGGATTATATGTTTATGTTATGGTGATGTTTAAGGATTACTGTAATAGTGATGTTTATGTTTGTTGTGATGTTTAGGGATTATATGTTTCTGTAATAGTGATGTTATTTGTTTAGTGATGTTTAGGGATTAGATGTTTCTGTAATAGTGATTTTAAGGATTAGATGTTGCTGTAATAGTGATGTTTAGGGATTAGATGTTGCTGTAATAGTATGTTTATATTAGTGATGTTGTTTAGGGATTAGATGTGTGTGTAATGTTGATGTTTAATAGGGATTTGTAATTGTTGATTAGATGTTGCTGGCATTAGTTTTCTGTAATAGTGATGTTTAGGGATTAGATGTTGCTGTAATAGTGATGTTTAGGGATTAGATGTTGCTGTAATAGTGATGTTTAGAGTTTAGTTTTCAGTGATGTTTAGGGATTATATGTTTCAATAGTGATGTTTAGGGATTAGATGTTGCAGTGATTTTTAGGGATTAGTTTTCTGTAATAGTGATGTTTATGGATTAGATGTTGCAAAACTATATAATAACTGTAATAGTGATGTTTATGGATTAGATGTTGCGAGGATCTGTAATAGTGATGTTTAGGGATTAGATTTTGCTGTAATAGTGATGTTTAAAGATTATATGTTTCTGTAATAGTGATGTTTAGGGATTAGATGTTTCTGTGAGGTTCTGATCTGTAATAGTGATGTTTATGGATTAGATGTTGCAGTCTTGTGATATTTAGGGATTAGATGTTGCTAATGGTTCTTTTTCTGTAATAGTGATGTTTAGGGATTAGATGTGTCTGTAATAGTGATGTTTAGGGATTAGATGTTTCTGACTCATAGGTTGGCAATAGTGATGTTTAAAGATGAGATGTTTCCCACAACAAAGCCTGGTTCATCGCCGGCATTTTTGTCTTCATGACGATTCCCATATCACTCTGGGGGATACTTCAGCATCTAGTGCACTACACCCAGCCTGAGCTGCAGAAACCTATCATCAGGTGAGAACTGTGATAGCTATATCAGATATCATCATACATATCATGACTTATTTTATACATAGTTTTAACACTGGTTCTTGGCAGTGTATTCAGTGCGTTATTGCAGTAATGAATTTTTGACAGTAATATTTGCCCCACCATGGCTGTAAAAAGGTTTCTATTGCTTGTGCTATTATTATTGCATCGTGACAATGATCGATCTGTGAAAAAGCGGTGAAAAATCCTTATAAACAACTTCCTTGTTTAGGGATATAATAGGGTTTTTTTTTTTTCGAATTGAATAAGGAACTGAGGAAGCCCTATAGGCGCTGTATTACAGACCCTGTACTCTGACCCCACCTTGATCATACAACCGAGCAACTACGGGACTAAAGGCCTTGCTCAGGGGGTCCATAGTTACAGCTTGGTGAACCTTTGGAACAAAAAGTCTTAACACATTAACCACTGAACTACTGATTCCAAGTATTGCAGTGTCAGTCTTTCAACAATTCACACTTAAAACTAGTATTGATGTTGCCATGTGTGCTTCATATCCCCCTTTTCTGTTACATTTCCAGGATATTATGGATGGTTCCGATCTACAGCTTGGATAGCGTAAGTATTATGTCCGTGACTTCTCCATGCAGAAGGGTTGATTGAGGGCTTATGATGCACATGATTTCAATTCGAGAGTCAGTAACAAAGTTCACTGTGAGAAAAACCATAAATCCGAATGAATCAATAATGGCGATTAATCTCCCAGTTCTATTCATTCATTCATTCATTCATCTTCTACCGCTTTATCCGATCTTCCCTCGGGTCACGGGGAGTCTGTACCTATCTCAGGCGTCTATGGGCATTAAGGCAGGATACACCTTGGATGGAATGCCAACCCATCGCAGGGCACACACACATTCATACACTAGGGACAATTTTCCAAGGTGCCAATCAACCTATCATGCATGTTTTTTGGACCGGGGGGAAACCGGAGAACCCGGAGAAAAACCCCCTGAGGAGGCACGGGGAGAACATGCAAACTCCACACACACATGACCGAGACGGGAATCGAACCCGGATCCTGGCGGTGTGAGGCGAACGTGCTAACCACTAAACCACCGTGCCCCACCCCAGTTCTATTGTCCCTTGGAATGGAGTTATTAATCTTATATCTGGAAAGTGTAACTTAATAGTTTGATCCATATAAAGAATTAAAAATATACAAGTAAATTACTGTAGTACAAGAGGAATAAAACATTCCAGCAACATAATAATAATAATAATCATCATCATCATCATAATAATAATCATCATCATAATAAGGGGCACAGTGGCTTAGTGATTAGCACATTCGCCTCACACCACCAGGGTCCGGGTTTGATTCCCGTCTCGGCCATGTGTGTGTGGAGTTTGCATGTTCTCCCCGTGTCTCAGGGGGTTTTTCTCTCCGGGTTCTCCGGTTTCCTTCCGCCCGGTCCAAAAACATGCACGGTAGGTTGATTGGCACCTTGGAAAATTGTCCCTAGTGTGTGACTGTGTGTGTGTGTGTGTGTGTGTGTGTGTGTCCTGCGATGGGTTGGCATTCCATCCAGGGTGTATCCTGCCTTAATGCCCATAGACGCCTGAGATAGGCACAGACTCCCCGTGACCCGAGGGAAAGATCGGATAAAGCGGTAGAAGATGAATGAATAATCAAAATAATATAGCATTTTTAAGTTGCATTTAAAAGTGCTTTTTCAGCATAAAAATAAACAATAAGTAAATAATCAACATAAAAAAGAGCAATGACACTATCAAGATCTTCAAGCCACCCTGAAAACATTAAGAGCAGATATGTTTTATAAATACACTAAAACTTGGGTGTGCCAATGAATAGAAGAAGAAAAATAGCATTTGTTAATCATAAATACTTTGTTTAAAAAAAAAAAACATGTGGTAAAAAGAAGAATAAACATAAACATTTCATTGAAAAAATATCATTACATTAAAGCTATATTAAACGTAAAGCTGAAGGTTGTGTAAATGTTTAATAGTCCACTGGATAGCAAATGTAAAATATATGAAACTGCATTGTTAAAGTAAAAGACTTATTGTGAACATCTTAATAAATTGTGATTTTAAAGCGCAAAAGATATATTTTCAGAAATGTGAAAATATACAGACAAAAATTGCACGTAGAAAACAACACAGTATGAATTGTCTTAAGATAATAATTAGCAAATTTCGTTTCTTCCTGGCTGCAGTGGATTGCTCTGAAGTACCCGAGCATTGCGATCTACGTGGACACGTGCAGGGAGTGCTACGAAGCCTACGTCATCTACAACTTCATGATCTTCCTGCTAAACTATCTGGAAAAGCAGTATCCCAACCTGGTGCAGATGCTGGAGGTGCAGGAACAGCAGAAACACCTGCCTCCGCTCTGCTGCTGTCCACCCTGGCCCATGGGAGAGTGAGTGTTTCTCTGAATTGTGCTGCATTAGATGACTGGGGGTCCATGTGCATTACGTATAAGCCCATTATGATTGAGAAGCGATATGATTGGATAAAAGCCACAGCTTTAGGGTTTATTCCAAAAAAAAAATATTTTTTTTATATATATATATATATTATATATATATATATTTATTTATATATATATATATATATATATATATATATATATATATATATCTATATCTATATATATCGATATATATATATATATATATATATATATATATATTATCATATATATATATATTTGAAGTACGCTTGAAATATGATTGGGGTTTGCAAACTGCGTTAAACACACCCGGCCCCTTGGTCCCTTTAATCCGGGCCGCCAAAGAATGATACAGGTTTGTCCAAATCATAGCGTAATTATGACTTCATTCATTTGACCTTGCCCTGTAATTTCCTGTCCTGAATTTCGCTGATGTTCCACCAGATGGCGCATTAGACACAGTGATATATTGAGTATTAATATTAATGCCTTTTATATGCTGATGTTTTATATGCATGCATGTGGTGCTGGCCCGGCCCCGTCTGTCAAATTTTTATGTTCCGGATATGGATGGATTTATGGATGGATTGATGAATGAATGAATGGATGGGTGGAGATGTGGATGGATCTATGGATAGATAGAGAGGTGGATGGATGGAGATGGAGATGGAGATATGTGGATGGATGAAGAGATGTAGATGGATCTATGGATAGAGATAGAGAGGTAGATGGACGAATGGATAGAGATGTGTTGATGGATGGATGGATGGACGGACAGACATATGGATGGATGGAGAGATGTAGATGGATCAATGGATAGATAGAGAGGTAGATGGATGAATGGATGGACATGGAGCTCTGGATCTATGGATAGATAGAGATGGTAGATGGACGAATGAATGAGATGGATGGATGGATGGATGGTATGATGGACGGACAGATGGATGGATGGATGGAGAGATGTAGATGGATCTATGGATAGATAGAGAGCTAGATGGACGAATGGATGGATGGATGGACAGACATGAGATGGATGGATGGAGAGATGTAGATGGAATCTATGGATAGATAGAGGTAGATGGATGAATGGATGGATGGAGAGATGTAGATGGATCTATTGATAGATAGATGAGGTAGATGGACGAATGGATGGAGATGTGGATGGATGGATGGATGGATGGATGGATGGATGGAGAGATGTAGATGGATCTATGGATAGATAGAGAGCTAGATGGACGAATGGATGGATGGACGGACAGACAGATGGACGAATGGATGGAGATGTAGATGGATCTATGGATAGATAGAGGGGTAGATGGACGAATGGATGGAGATGTAGATGAATCTATGGATAAA
The DNA here is from genome assembly GCA_030449085.1 of Kryptopterus vitreolus. Taxonomy (NCBI): domain Eukaryota; kingdom Metazoa; phylum Chordata; class Actinopteri; order Siluriformes; family Siluridae; genus Kryptopterus; species Kryptopterus vitreolus. The sequence continues at coordinate 764,509 of JACRUU010000003.1, forward strand.
TAGAGAGGTAGATGGACGAATGGATGGAGATGTAGAGGGATCTATGGATAGATCGAGAGGTAGATGGATGAATGGATGGATGGATGGAGAGATGTAGATGGAATCTATGGATCTATGGATAGATAGAGTTGAGAGGATGGTAGATGATGGATGGAGATGTAGATGGATGGATGGATGGATGGATGGATGATGGATGGATGGATGGATGGATGTAGATGGATCTATGGATAGATAGAGTTGTAGATGGACGAATGGGATGGATGTGGAGATGGATGGATGGATGGAGAGATGGATGGATGGATGGCTGGATGGATGGATGGAGAGATGGATGGATGGATGGAGATGGATCTATGGATAGATAGGTAGATGGACGAATGGATGGAGATGTGGATGGATGGATGGATGGCTGGATGGATGGAGAGATGTAGATGTGGATGGATGGACTATGGATGTGGATAGATAGGTAGATGGACGAATGGATGGAGATGTGGATGGATGGATGGATGGATGGATGGATGGATGGATGGCTAGATGGATGGATGGATGGATGGATGGATGGATGGAGTGATGTAGATGGATCTATGGATAGATAGGTAGATGGACGAATGGATGGAGATGTGGATGGATGGATGGATTTTCGATGGACTGGATGGAGAGATGGATGGATCTGGATGGATGGATGAGATGATGTAGATGGATCTATGGATAGATATGGTAGATGGATGGAGATGTAGATGGATCGAATGGATGGAGATGGATGGATGGATGGATGGATGGATGTAGATGGATGGATGGGAGATGGATCTGGATAGATAGTAGATGGATCTAATGGATGGAGATGGACGAATGGATGGAGATGGAGATGATGATGGATGGCTGGATGGATGGATGGAGATGTAGATGGATCTATGGATAGATAGGTAGATGGACGAATGGATGGAGATGTGGATGGATGGATGGATGGCTGGATGGATTGGAGGATGGATGGATAGATATGGATGGATGGATGAGATGTAGATGGATCTATGGATCGAGATATGATAGATGGTAGTATGGACGAATGGATGGACAAATGGATGGATGTGGATGGATGGATGGATGGATGGATGGATCTGGATATGGATGGAGAGATGTGAGATGTAGGATGGATCTATGGATAGATAGGTAGATGGACAATGGATGGATGGAGATGGATGGATGGATGGATGGATGGCTGGATGGATGGAGAGATGTAGAT
>JACRUU010000003.1:770745-773245 GCA_030449085.1 Kryptopterus vitreolus
GATGTGGACAGATGAATGGAGATGTGGATGGATGGATGGATGGATGAAGATGTAGATAGACCTATGGGGATAGATAGAGATGTGGACAGACAGATGAATGGAGATGTGGATGGATGGATGGATGGAGATATAGATGGACCTATGGATAGATAGAGATGTGGACAGACAGATGAATGGAGATGTGGATGGATGGATGGATGGATGGAGATGTAGATAGACCTATGGATAGATAGAGATGTGGACAGACACATGAATGGAGATGTGGATGGATGGATGAATGGAGATGCGGATGGATGGTTGGATGGGTGGAGATGTGGATGGATGGATGGATGGATGGATGGAGACGGACGCGATGAATGGAGGAATGGATGGGTGGATGGATATAGATGTAGATGGATGGAGATGATAGATGGATGGAGGAATGGATGGATGGAAGAATAAATATGAATGTCTAAGTACGGATGACATTAACAGATAAATGTATAAATATGAATAAATAAATAAATAAATATGGACAGATGGATATATTTAGATGAATATGTGGATCTGGATGGATGTACATCATGTATGTAGATAGACAGACAGACAGACAGACAGACAGACAGGGATACAAGTGTGGATCTATGATGCAGATGGATGGTTGGATCGATGTATAAAGAGATGACTGAGTATATTAATAAATAGAGATGGATGGATAGATAGAAATGTGGATGATGCAGATGGATGGATATAGATGTGGATGGATGGATGGAGATGGAGGAATAAATATGAATGTCATTAATGGATAAACGTATAAATATGAATAGATAAATATGGACAGAAGAATATGGATAGATATATAGATTTAGATGAACATGTGGATATGAATGGAGAGATAGATATGTGGATATGGATGGCTGTATGTAGATAGGTAGATGGATGGATGTATGGATGGATAGAAGTGTGGATGTATGATGTAGATGGATGGTTGGATCGATGTATAAATAGAGATGACTGAGTATATTAATAAATAGAGATGGATGGATAGATAGATAGAAGTGTGGATGTGGATGATGCAGATGGATGGATATAGATGTGAATGGGGGAATAAATATGAATGTCAGTAATGGATAAACGTATAAATATGGACAGAAGAATATGGATAGATATATAGATTTAGATGAACATGTGGATATGAATGGAGAGATAGATATGTGGATATGGATGGCTGTATGTAGATAGGTAGATGGATGGATGTATGGATGGATAGAAGTGTGGATGTATGATGTAGATGGATGGTTGGATCGATGTATAAATAGAGATGACTGAGTATATTAATAAATAAAGATGGATGGAGGGATGGAAATAGTAATAAACAGTTGGGATAGAAGTGTGGTTAAGTGAAAAGTAAATTGGACAGATGGATGGACAGAGTTTGCTATATAGAATATATAGAATATTTGCTATATAGGAATCGGATAGAGGGATCCAGGTGGATGAATGAAAGAGGAGAGGAGAGAGGGAATATCACGGTTTGAATCTCACACTGTCTCTGGTTGCGCTACCCCCCTTCCCCCAGGCCGCACGGTTATGGGTCGCCCCAGGAAGAGCTACTTCGGGCGCGACGCGGAGCAAGACGAGCACCGGGGGCTCCTGTCCTCCGGCTCTCAGGACGCCACAGAGGCTTCCTCCACTCCTCCATCACCATCGGGTCATTATCAGGGGCTGGGACACACACAGCCCCCTCACTCCCGCTCCGCCCCCGCCCAGCTCTGCTCCACCCCCTGGGAGGGAGACGTAGATGACGTGGACGACATCGTTCCCACCGTGCTCTCCGGGAATCCCAAACTCTACTCCCAAATCACTTAACAAGGCATTCACCGGGAACAGGTTCAACAAGGCACAGTGGGGTTTCAATCCACCTCCAGATTTATTTTTATTGACTAAACAAAACAAAACAGACGATTATTTTTGTTGACACAATTCAGCCTTTTGTTTTTCTCCAAACCTCGTTTAATTCACGATAAGATTTATCTCCCCCCCCGAGTAAAATCATTTCTGTCATGCTCCTTTTTAAAAATCTAATCATTTTTATGGTTCATTTATATCATTTTTTATATCAGCTTTAATGTAAAAAGGTGCATAATAATGTTTTTCTTTATTATTTGTTTGTTTTTGTTTGTTTTGACCACAAATTTAACTGTCATGCGACTTTGCATCGAGGACAATGAAGCTAACGACTAAGCAAAGGTGCCTCTGTCGCTTTTAGAGGCATTACGGGATTAATGATCCTAACAGCGAGTCACTAAAGGGTTAAAGTGATTCTTAAAGGGGAAATTTTGATATTGGTAGTACTTTATTTCACCTCAGCCAATAGAAAACAAGGTGTTAAAATGTAAGAATCACATGACACGATTTCCCACGGTGCTTTGTCATGAAGTGAAAAAGATATAATTCGCAATTACGACTTTATTTCTCCCAATTTTGACTTTTCGTTCTCGCAATAACCTTTCGTTTTACC
>JACRUU010000003.1:780745-850745 GCA_030449085.1 Kryptopterus vitreolus
GTGCGTCAACGTCTCCATCGTTTATCACTCGCACTCGAAGGTGAGCCGCTTCCCTCAGACACAGGCCTTCCAGCTCCTGCGGCAGAGGTATATACCATGTAAAGTGTTACTAAAAAGATTTTAGGGCCCCCGCATCATTCATTCATCTTCGACCGCTATATCCGATCTTCCCTCGGGTCACGGGGAGTCTGTGTCTATCTCAGGCGTCTATGGGCATTAAGGCAGGATACACTCTGGATGGAATGCCAACCCATCTCAGGGCACACACACACACACACACACATTCATACACTAGGGACAATATTCCAACGTGCCAATCAACCTACCGTGCGTGTTTTTGGACCGGGAGGGGAAACCGGAGAAAAACCCCCCTGAGGCGTGCAAACTCCACACACACATGGCCGAGACGGGAATCGAACCCGGACCCTGGCGGTGTGAGGCGAACGTGCCAACTACTAAGCCATTTTGCAAAGCACCAGACACGCTTTCGGCAGTTTCTACGAACATTCGGCTTAAACGCTTTGCACTAGTTGTCTGGTCCAAGTTCATCCCAGAGCAGTTCAATAGGGTTTAGGTGCGTCGCCTGGGCAAGCCGTTCCATCGTAGAGAACACTCTAGACCACTGGTTCTCAAACGGGTATTAGCTCAGTGGGTAAGACATTGGCCTCTGGATCAAAAGATCTCAGGTTCAAATCCCACCTCTAGGGGGCGCTTGTGCAAGGCCTTTAACCCTCGATTGCTCAGTTGTAACACGCACTGGATAAGGGCGTCTGCCAAATGCTGCAAATGTAATGTATACTGAGTGGCCACTAGATGGCGCTAGTCAAACTCTAGAATTTCTACGCTTCGGCTCATCGTCTTGTTGTATAGTGTAGTGCAGGTGTAGGCAAACTTTTCGGCTTGGGGCCACATTGAAAAAAGGGGCGGAGCCAGCACCTGATGCATACATATCAAACATAAACATATAAACGACATTAAATGATAATGCATCACTGTGCCTAATGCGCCATCTGGTGGTACCTCAGGCAATTACAGGACATGGCCAAATGAATGCAGTCATAATTATTATATGATTTGGATAACACTTGTGGTTTTACATTTTAACTAGTTTCTTGAAGTGTGTGTGTGTGTGTGTGTGTGTGTGTGTGTGTGTGTGTGTACCTGTGGGTTGTTAAAGTCTATGCTCATCACTCTGCAGGGCTCAGTGAGGGCGGTGAAGCCTCCGGGCAGACGGCTCAGTCTCTCCGTGGTATACGGCTCTGACGACTCGTCCGAATCCCCCGAACTCCTCACAGGACTGCGGATGGGTCCTGCTGCGGCCAAATCGAGTCCTCCTACTGCCCTCACACACAGCCTGTGCCAAAAACAAGACGCTAAAATAAATGCCGACCGTCTCATTTCCTTATTCACTTCATACAAAACCTTATATTGGGTCTCCATTAAGAATAGAAGAGCCTTTATTTGTCACATATACATTACAGCGCAGTGAAATTCTTTCTTCGCATATCCCAGCTGGGGTCAGAGAGCAGGGTCAGCCATGATACAGCTCCCCCTGGAGCATAGAGGGTTAAGGACGTTTGGATACATGAGTGGGAGCTTGGCGACATTGGGGCTCAAACACCCCGGCCTTCCGATCAGGAATCCAGCACCGTAACCACTGAGTTACGTCCCTCCCCATGGGTTTGAACTGCAGCAGATGCGATTGATATCTGCCGGGACTATACATTTAAGATATCCAAGAAGTTGCAAGGGGCATGGTGGTTTAGTGATTAGCACGTTCACCTCACACCGCCAGGGTCTGGGTTCGATTCCCGTCTCGGCCATGCGTGTGTGGAGTTTGCATGTTCTCCCTGTGCCTCAGGGGGTTTTTCTCCGGGTTCTCCGGTTTCCCCCCGGTCCAAAAACATGCACGGTAGGTTGATTGGCACCTTGGAAAATTGTCCCTAGTGTATGAATGTGTGTGTGTGTGCCCTGCGAGGGGTTGGCATTCCATCCAGGGTGTATCCTGCCTTAATGCACATAAACGCCTGAGATAGGCACAGACTCCCCGTGACCCGAGGGAAGATCAGATAAAGCAGTAGAAGATGAATGAATGAATAAGAAGTTGCTATCGATGCATTACCCTTTCAATCCTATTCAACACAATGTGATTCAATGCAATGTAATGCCATCGGAAAAATAAACAGCCAGGAAATCATCCATTTTCTGTAAAATGTCTATTTAATCGAGTTCTAGCGCGTTTTTAAACCCGTGCATCACATCGTCACCTTCCATGAATCGTACCATCCCTAGTACACACATAATCATAACCCTTGATCTCTCACCTGTGGTGCCTGCGGATCTCGGGGCACTCCACTGCCATCGCGAACACGGTGGCTCCGGCGGGAATCACTCGCCCCGTTTGGGAAGGACTGGAACCCGGGACGTCTTCATTCATCAGCGTTCTTATGAGAAGGTAAACATATATATATGTGTGTGTGTGTGTGTGTGTGTGTGTGTGTATGTATATATATATATATATATATATATATATATATATATATATATATATATATATATATATATACACACACACACACACACACCACACACACATACACATATATATATATATATATACACATATATATATATATCATATATATATATATATATATATACATACACACACACACACACACACACATGTATGTATGTATGTATACAAAATTGTGTCTTACTTTCATTGTAACAGTAAAATAAAATCTAATAATGTGTATTATGTATATATGCATATATATATATATATATATATATATATATATATATATATATATATATATATATTATAAATATCAATAAAATAAGAAAGTTAAAATAAAATATCCATATTAAGTGTGAAAAACAAATGATAAAGTACAGAATAAAGAATACACTCAGAACTAATACTGTTAATATTGTTCTCATAGAAAGTGTTATTAATCATGTATCTCATAAAGCATCGAACCCATCAGCTTACAGGTGGGGGTAAAAGCAGATGCTTCCAGGCGTGAATCAAACTCTCAACGATTCCCTCCCCGAGTAACCCGGCGTCCACCGTTTCCGTGACGACCAAGGACACCCTGCCAGGGGAAAAGAACAGAACAAGAAAAAAAAAAAAAAGAATTTACTCGGCAGCCAAAATGTGCTGAAATGTGAAACTAGACTCTGATGACGCTGATGTGTGTGACCTGTTGGGAATGTCGATCGGGATTTCCATCTCCAGCGATTTCTTGTGTAGGATCTTGATGCTGTCCTCCATGCCGTTGGCTGAGACCACCTCACACGCCAGCTCGTACATGGTCTTGGACAGCTCGCAGGCGTACACTTCGCTCGCGCCCGCCTTCTTCGCACACATCCTGATGAATGCAAAGAGATGGTAATGAAACCTTTTTCATTCTGGTTCCTCTCTGGGTTTCGTTCTCTTGATATATCAGGGAGTTTTTTTTTTGACAGTCACCATCATTAGGAAAAAAAAAAAAAAAAAAATATATATATATATATATATATATATATATATATATATATATATATATAAATTAGATACAGTCCAATTAATAAAACAATAGGATTAATTGTGCAGCATTAGATAAGCCATCGTCGATGCAAACTAATACATATTCATCCATCCATCCATCCATCCATCCATCCATCCGGAGGCTTAGTGGTTAGCATATTCACCTCACACCGACAGGGTTCGATTCCCATGTCGGCCATGTGTGTGTGTGTAGTTTGCATGTTCTCCCCGTGCCTCAGGAGGTTTTTCTCCGGTTTCCTCCCCGGTCCAAAAACATGTACGGTAGGTTGATTGACACCTTGGAAAATTGTCCCTAGTGTGTGAATGTGTGTGTGTGTCCTGTGATATGGGTTGGCATTCCATCCAGGGTGTATCCTGCCTTAATGCCCATAGACGCATGAGATAGGTACAGACTCCCCGTGACCCGAGGGAAGATCGGATAAAGCGGTAGAAGATGAATGAATAATTTTTTTATGACATTTATATTACTGTTTTGTCCAATCTTATAAATTATGACATCTTTCGAAAATATTAAAAATAGTAGTTTGTCCAAATGTTTTGACTGGGACTTCTGTATGATAACATAAATCTGGCAAGTAGAAAGTAGAAGAAGAAAAAAGGATCATGGCTTGAACATCTAGCATATCTTTTTTACATTATCTGATTTACTGGCTGTCGACTGAATAAACACATATTGATATTTACTGGTTGAACTTTAATAACCATAGATCACATAGATTTATGCAAGTAATCGAAACCTGAATCTGAATGGATGTAATGTTCATACAGCTTCAAGATTCTTGCTTCCCTGCAGAAAACGTTACTGTGTGATTGTGACTAGTGAATGTGCAGGTAGAAACTGAATGGAAGTTGAATTAAAGCATTCCTTATTTGTTTTTGTTATTTGTTTTTGTGTGTGTAAATTTACAGTCTGTTCCCATGGAAAGTTTCTAGTCTTGAAATTTCCATGGAACTTTTCAACCCTATATGTGTTAGGAATAACAGGAATATAATAATAGGGGTGGTGGGTAGTTTAGAAGTGAAGGAATTGGCCTCTGGACCAGAAGATCGCAGGTTCAAATCCCACCACCACCACCACCACCAAGCTGCCACTAGGGGGCCCTTGAGGACCCTTGTAAGTAGCACTGCAATGTAAAGAAATAAAATATATTAAAATGAAGAGAAAAGGGGCACGGTGGCTTAGTGGTTAGCACGTTCGCCTCACACCGCCAGGGTCCGGGTTCGATTCCCGTCTCGGCCATGTGTGTGTGGAGTTTTGCATGTTCTCCCCGTGCCTCAAGGAGGTTTTTCTCCAGGTTCTCCGGTTTCCTCCCAGTCCAAAAACATGCAAGGGTAGGTTGATTGGCACCTTGGAAAATTGGTCCCTAGTGTATGAATGTGTGTGTGATTTTGAGTGTGTGTGCCCTGCCATGGGTTGGCATTCCGTCCAGGGTGTATCCTGCCTTAATGCCCATAGACGCCTGAGTTAGGCACAGACTCCCCGTGACCCGAGGGAAGATCGGATAAAGCGGTAGAAGATGAATGAATGAATGAAAATGAAGAGAAGAAAAAATAATAATAAATAATAAATAAATAAGTGATATATACCCAGATTATTTATGATAATGACATTTATACAAGTTTAGTGATCAAAGGTTTCACATGACATCCTGACATGAAGCACTCTTACCCGAGGATGCCCGTGCCGGTCCCGATATCCAGAACGCTCCTACAGCCGCCCCGCACCGCCCTCTGGATAGCGAGTTGGTATTTGCGATTTCGTCCGTTATCGTTGAGCATTAGGAAGTGCCAGCGCTCCACCAGCCAGTTAGCCACCCTGTAGAAGTTCTCCTTGGCTTCGGGGAAGTCCGGCTTCAGTTTCAGGGCTTTGTAGAAATGCGCCGCCGCCTCGTCCCTGAAACCCATCCTGTGATCCGGGCAAAAGAAAAAAAAAAGCAGAACATCTTACGCTCTCTCTCTACTTCCGATGAGCTTCAGACCGTGAAAGGAAAAACGGACCTGAACAGGTGCTCGCCCATGCTGTTGACGATCACCTCGTCCTTAGGGAACAACTCCAGCGCTTGCTCGTAGCAGTCGAAGAGCTCCTGGATGCGCCCGACTCCGTCCAGCTCATCCGCCCACTTCAGAAGCGTGAACCTGAAGGAATCCTGTCGGTTTTCAGTAAGAATTAGAAGCGCATTAATAAAAAAGTACTGATGGAAACAAAAGCACGCAGTCATTGTTTATTTATTTATTAAATTAAAACATAATGTAAAAAGAATAACACTGTATTAACATAATAAAATAGTATATATATATATATATATATGATTTGGCCCGGCCCACTATACCATATATAAGGAAAGGTTAATGTTTATAAAAGAACCAGATTAATGTGTTACATTAAAATAGATGAACTCTATTATACATTACATTTGTATGTTAATCATTGTATAGGTTTCATTCATTCATTCATCTTCTATCGCTATATCCGATCTTCCCTCGGGTCACGGGGAGTCTGTGTCTATCTCAGGCGTCTATGGGCATTAAGGCAGGATACACTCTGGATGGAATGCCAACCCATCACAGGACACACACACACACACACATTCACACACTAGGGACAATTTTCCAAGGTGCCAATCAACCTACCTTGCATGTTTTTGGACCGGGGGAGGAAACCGGAGAAAAACCCCCGGAGACACGGGGAGAACATGCAAACTCCACACACACATGGCCGAAACGGGAATCGAACCTGGACCCTGGCGGTGTGATGCGAACGTGCTAACCACTAAACCACCGTGGCCCTTCTGTATCGGTTTCATTCATTCATCTTCTACCGCTTTATCCGATCTTCCCTCGGGTCACGGAGAGCCTGTGCATATCTCAGGCGTCTATGGGCATTAAGGCAGGGTACACCCTGGATGGAATGCCAAGCCGTTGCAGGACACACACACACACACACACACACACACACATTCATACACTAGAGACAATTTTTCTTATCTTCCTTTTATTTTTTTGACATCTCTCAGATCCTGGATATGAGAGTTGACAAATAGACGTATTTAAGTGTGATTTCCAGGCTCTGAAAGATCTGATGGATAAAGGACGTGGTCGGACTCAAATTCTAGTATTTAAGTGTGACTTCTGGATGCTGCTCCGACCCGTCCGCCGCCCCCCCAGATCTTTCACAGCCTGGATCTAGTTGGACATATGAACCCTGGTCTGATATCTTCAATTGCCAAGCGGGTCTGATGCTTTATGGGTCGGATCTTTCCCAGCCTGGATCCAGAGCATTGTTGAGTTTGACTTCTGGTGTGATCTCAGTGAGAATGGATTGATCTTACTCTTGCCAGGTCTTTCAGGGCCGGAGCGAGGTTCAGCGCCAGGAGGAAGTGGACGAAGGCGGTTCCGTGGTCTTGCTGGAGGAGGCATTCCTGTGCGCTTTGGAGAGAGCTGGAGACGAGCTCGCTTCGCGCCGCGTCTTCTCTCGGAGCTCGGCTGCTGCGGCGCCGGTTCTTCTTCCCCTTCACGGCTGCCGGACTACCACCACCGCTACTGTTCGGCATCTCCGGTCTCACACCGACGGATCACGGGACATTAGCGACCTGACCTAAAATAAACAAAACAACAACAACATCTCAATTACGTCATCGTTTAATTAACCTGCATATTATACACATTTAGTAACAAGCGGAACAGAAAATATAATTAATTAATCTATAAAGTAAATATAACATTCGCTACATTGTTTTATAAGCGGAATATACATAAAAAAAAACATTACATGTTTACAAAATATGTCTTTTCATGCATCTCTTGTGTACGAGTACTGAGGCTGTTTGTCCGTCGCCGTGAGGATTTCTGGAAGGAAACAATCTCCACTCAATCAATGGTTCCGCGCAGACTGTAGGCGTTCACGGGCACAAAGTCGCCATCATGAAAAGGTCACATTTACACATCTGGGTTCTTCTAATTCATTCATTCATTCATTTATTCATTCATTCATATTCCACCGCTATATCCGATCTTCCCTCAGGTCACAGGGAGTCTGTGCCTATCTCAGGCGTCTATGGGCATTAAGGCAGGATACACCCTGGATGGAATGCCAACCCATCACAGGGCACACACACACACATTCATACACACATTCATACACTAGGGACAATTTTCCAAGGTGCCAATCAACCTACCTTGCATGTTTTTGGACCGGGAGGAAACCGGAGAACCCGGAGAAAACCCCCCTGAGGCACGGGGAGAACATGCAAACTCCACACACACATGGCCGAGATGGGAATCGAACCCGGACCCTGGCGGTGTGAGGCGAACGTGCTAACCACTAAACCACCGTGCCCCTTTGTTTTAATCTAATGTACAACATAATTTGTGCCAAAAGTGTCGAATCATTTAATTGAACTACTTAAAATACGACGAAGAACTATGGACGTCGATGCATTATAATTTTATGTTTTCTTTGTTTGCTCAAAATAATTTTCTTGTTGATCTCGACATAAAAGTTGTTTTTCTCAAAACTACATCTTAATTTTCTCGCAATCGTCGACACGCATGCAAATCATTCATTCATTCATCTTTTACCGCTTTATACAATCTTCCCTCGGGTCACGGGGAGCCTGTGCCTATCTCAGGCGTCTATGGACGTTAAGGCAAGATACGCATGCAAATATTTATGGTTATTATCTACAATGCTGAGATGATGCTGTGTGTAGAACAATACACAGTACACAATGCAGAGCTATTATGCTGAATATAGAGAAAGGGAAGTACTGAACATGAGAAAACAATGTTTATGTCAAAAAATGTTTACTTGTTACAAGAAGTCTGATAATTGATTAATGAATTAAACATAATTCATAAAAAAAAACAAGAAAGAAAAAGAAAATGTTATAATAGACCGCCACTTAGAATTTCCACACATCAAAAATAGTTAATGAAAAAAACAGTAAATTCAATATAAAATATAATATTGAAAATAAACAGAGACCAATAGATAAAGATGATTATTTTGCACTGATTATTTGTCATTTAATTTTGATCATTTTGGTCATTTTCTCCGGGTCTACGTTTCCTCCCCCGGTCCATGTCGTATATATGTCATTTTGTCATGAATGAATTTAATTTTGTTAATAATCCCAGGTCTCTATTCTCATTTTGTATGAACCGTTCATGTTAGAATTGGACCGGTTACTTTTGAACTCTATGATATTTATATGTCGGCCTATTTTAGTATCATCCAGAGAGAATTACTAATATACCAAACATATTCCGATAAAGAGCCAGAAATTCAACTCACTTGAGGGCTGTGACACCAAAACATAATATTAAAACCTGCTCTGGAATTAAACAATATTGAAAAACAAATATGTAAACGCATAAAGCATGATTCCATATTCTGCCTAACCACCGACGTTTTATTTTATATTCATTGAAACCTACACAATCGTGGTCATGGTGGTTTAGTGGTTAGCACGTTCTCCTGACACCTCCAGGGTCCGGGTTTGATTCCCGTCTCGGCCATGTGTGTGTGTGGAGTTTGCATGTTCTCCCCGTGCCTCAGGGGGTTTTTCTCCGGGTTCTCCGGTTTCCTCCCCGGTCCAAAAACATGCACGGTAGGTTGATTGTTACCTTGGAAAAATTGTCCCTAGTGTATGAATGTGTGTGTGTGTGTGTGTGTGTGTGTGTGTGTGTGTGTGTGCCCTGCGATGGGTTGGCATTCCATCAAGGGTGTATCCTGCCTTTAATGCCCATAGACTCCTGAGATAGGCACAGGCTCCCCGTGACCCGAGGGATGATCGGATAAAGTGGTAGAATATGAATGAATGAATGAATGTGTTGTCATATTTCCATTACTTTCCATTTTGATTTCGGACCTGCTTTTTGAAACGTATAATTCCATTTAATTTCTGAATAAACAAAAATAACTGATTCGTTCGTTACGATTCAATGAATCGAGTCACTAAAATGATATCCATTTCTATTGCACTTGTCTCGACGCCATTAATTCCTTTCCAATATGGCGGCCCAACACCTCCTTTCCTCTCTTTCCCGCCCCTCTCCTCCCTTTCTGACGTCTCTTGGTTGTGACGTCAGAACAAATCCCCGCCCACCCCGCCACAACGAGGTGTGTGTGTGCAGTGGGAGGGACTTGAACTCAAGCTCTCCTCCAGTCTGTCATTGCAAATGTTTGGGCGACGTGGAGCTTCAACTTGATCCAGCTTTTATTAGTATTATTATTATTTTTATATCATAATAGGATTTTTCTTTCCTCTTTCAAAGGCGGTTCGTGCTTCATTGGATTTGATCTGATATTCAAAAGAGGACGTGTGTGTGTGTGTGTGTGTGTGTGTGTTTTGTTTTTATACAGTAAAGAAACTTTTTTTTTTTATTCGGCTCATACAGAAATAGCTCTTGGACTTTTGGGGAAAACTATTCCCCATTGCTAAATAAATAAATAAATGAATGCATGTATAAATAAGTGAAACTAATGTAGCACTGAACCTCTATTTCTTTATTTCTTTTTGGTTATTTTGCAGCGCGTTTTGTTACTTTCCAAGAAGACCTTTTGTGCATAAAGAAAGGACAAGAAATAATGGGTTTGCACCCGTTGGAGTTCAGTGAGTGTTACCTGGACAGTCCGGGATTCAGGGAAAAAATCAAAGCCCATGAAGCAGAGCTGGATAAAACCAACCGGTTCATTAAAGAGCTTTATAAAGACGGGAAAAACCTCATCAACGCCACAAAACGTGAGTTTTATACCACCTTCTATTTTTGTTGTTGTTGTTGTTGGCTTATTTCTGTTTACAAACAAAACAAATCCGCGCAAATCACCATTCTATTTGTTTATTCCATTTTCTGCCCTTCTTGGGAATGAGCGTTTACCTGGAACCGGTTGCCATGTCTCCGAAAAATAAGCATGAGGTTTTTTTATCCTCTGAGTCACCAAACGTTTCTTTAGAAAAAAAAAATGTCTTTCATAATATCCAAATGCATGCTTTACGCAATCGAGGATTGGCGTAAAAGGATATTTAGCTGATGGATCTATTACACCTCCTGGGTACTATCTGATCTCTGATGATTTCATGCCCCCCCATCACCTCTCCCTCCTTTAGAATCCCCCCTCCTTGATCAATCCAGCTATCTACCGACTCTGTGTGCACAAAAAGCCTCGGATTCCTTGTGCGTGTTTCAGCATCTCATTTCTATATTGTTATAATAAGCTCAACTCTTCTGCCAAAAGATGCACCGAGGATCAGGGTTCGATTCCCGTCTCGGCCATGTGTGTGTGGAGTTTGCATGTTCTCCCCGTGCCTCAGGGTTTTTTTCTCTCTCTCCGTGCCTCAGGGGGTTGTTTCGTTCAGCCACAAGACACAAGGGCGTTAGTTAAAGTCAGGTAATGATGAAGGTGCGGGCCGCATGAAACATTCATCCCAAACGGTGGTTGAAATATGAGCTCTATAGCAGGGGATTTTCCACTACAACCCAGTGGATCTTTTATAGGGGCACGGGGGGATTGTGGTCTGGAGTTCGGGGATCCCAGTTTAAGGAAAGACGGGCAAAAAGGATGCATCTTAAATAATCACGTGGTGGCTCAATGGTTAAGGTTTTGGACTCTGGACCGGAAGATCATGGGTTCAAACCCCACCATTACCAAGCTGCCACTAGTGGGCCCTTGAACAAGGCCCTTAACCCTCAATTGCTCTGGATAAGGGCGTCTGCCAAATGCCGTAAATGTAATCATGTGCCTTGAATTATGGGGTTTACACATGCTAATCACCCCCATCTATCTACTTGTATGTCTATGTGGGATGGTAATTTAGTGGTTAAGGTGCTGGTCAGGGGTTCGAGCCCCGGTATCGCCAAGCAACCACTTTTGGATCCTTGAGCAAGGCCCTTAATACTCTGTGCTTCTTTTTCTTCTGATCCTCAATGTCCGCCTGTCTAATATTCATCCATCCATGTGCTGAATCGGAACGTCTATCTTCCTTCCTTCCTTCCTACGAATGCGACTTAACACCGTCGCAGAAACACACACGTGTGATTTCCGGCCCGCGATTACGCACGACGTATGACACTAGTTTGCATTATTACAGCGATGAGGAAATCAGAAGTAGTTAGTCGTGTTTGCTGCAGATCAAATAATGGGTTCCCCCGAGGCCTTTACCGGTACACGCCCTCCTTCTACATGAATGTATATACTGAGTCGAAGGTTATGGGCTACGGGAGACGCGCCCACTGACTCCTGTCACGTCGTCCCAACCATCAGCAGCCGCGTATCATCACCGCTCTATAGGCACATATTTGAGTTCTGTGCCGCAGAAGAGCGCTATAAGTGTTTAGCGTAGCGTTCTCTAGTTTGGGCTTGTAACCTTGTATATTCCTGTAAAACTCCGGATTGGCCGGAGCCCTCCTCTTTAATCCTGTTGGGTCTATCTGTCTGTCTGTCTGTCTGTCTGTCTGTGTGGGTGTTTCATTACTGTCTCATATCTATGTCTGTCTATCTATCTATCTATCTATCTATTATCGTGTGTGGGTGTATCTGTCTATCTATCTATCTATCTATCTATCTATCTATCTATCTATCTATCTATCTATCTATGTGTGTGGGTGTTTCATTACTGTCTCATATCTCTATCTATCTATCTATCTATCTATCTATCTATCTATCTATCTATCTATCTATCTATCTATCTATCTATCTATCTATCTATCTGTGTGTGTGGGTGTTTCATTACTGTCTCATATCTATGTCTGTCTGTCTATCTATCTATCTATCTATCTATCTATCTATCTATCTATCGTGTTGTGGGTGTTTCATTACTATCTATATCTATCTATCTATCTATCTATCTATCTATCTATCTATCTATCTATCTATCTATCTATCCTGTGTGTGGGTGTTTCATTACTGTCTCATATCTATCTATCTATCTATCTATCTATCTCGTCTATCTATCTATCTATCGTCTATCTATCGTCTATCTATCTATCTATCTATCTATCTATCTATCTATCTATCTATCTATCTATCTATCTATCTATCTAGTGTTGGGTGTTTCTATCTATATCTATGTGTGTGGTGTTGTTTCATTACTGTCTCATGTCTGTCTGTCTGTCTGTCTGTCTGTCTGTCTCTCTATCTATCTATCTATCTATCTATCTATGAATGACAAGAAGTTTGTCTTTGATTAGAAATCCCAATTTGCACTCCTCCTTTTTTCTTTTTTTCCACCACAGTGGCATCGCTCCAGATTTTCTAGCCGCGTCGGAAAGTTATTAGTCAACACAAGGCGTCGACGCACCGGTGTCACGTTACAGACGTTAATGGTTTAAAGTGTAAGCTCCGTAGCAGGTGAAGGTCCTGGCCGTGTGCACGTGACCGGCACTCAAAATGACCTTCTTCTACTTCTTCCTCTTATTCTTATTCTTCACAAGAGTGCATGGTGCAATTCTGGAACATGCTGTATTTCCTTGGAGAGGGGAGGGAAAAAAAGCAGCTTGGCTAAAAATATAATGACTTTGGGATTTCAGGCCTTTTTTGGGTTGTTGTGGAGTGTGTAGAAGTGTGTGTGTGTGTGTGTGTGTGTGTGTGTGTGTGTGTGGGTGCAGATTTTTGTGAAAATGTTCTCTGCTCCATTTAAGTGCAAAACAAAGAGATTTACTGTGTGAAATCATTCATTCATTCATTCATCTTCTACCGCTTTCATCCGATCTTCACTCGGGTCACGGGGAGCCTGTGCCTATCTCAGGCGTCTATGGGCATTAAGGCAGGATACACCCTGGATGGAATGCCAACCCATCGCAGGACACACACACACACACATATTCACACACTAGGGACAATTTTCCAAGGTGCCAATCAACCTACCGTGCATGTTTTTGGACCGGGGGGAAACCGGAGAACCCGGAGAAAAACCCCCTGAGGCACGGGGAGAACATGCAAACTCCACACACATATGGCCGAGACGGGAATCGAACCCGGACCCTGGCGGTGTGAGGCGAACGTTCTAACCACTAAGCCTTGTGTGAAATCAATGCATATACAATCATATGCATTAATAGAGAATATGTATGGCTTTGGTTTTCGTCGTTAAATCCTTTTTCACTGTATAGTGCAATGGATCAAGGTTCTTTCGCTCTTTTCTATGGGTTTATAATAATAATAATAATAATAATAATCCTTTATTGGTCACATATACATTACAGCACAGTGAAATTATTTTCTTCGCATATCCCAGCTTGTTTGTTGGTATCTGGGGTCAGAGCGCATGGGTCAGCCATGATACGGCGCCCCTGGAGCAACAGAGGGTTAAGGGTCTTGCTCAAGGACCCAAGGGCGGCAGCTTGGCCATACCGGGGCTCAAACCCGGATCTTCCGATCAGCAGCCCAGCGCCTTAGACCACTGAGCTACCCCCTCCGTAGCTGTCTGTGGAGTCTTCAAAGGACGACAAATAAGCATTATTTTTATTATCTTTTCTCAGAAACAAGGTATCCAGACCTGATCAAGCTTCTCCTACAAAACCCGGGGTCTTGTTCAGGGCTGGATATTGTTAAAGTGTGCTGTGATGTGTATTGTCTAGGGGTTATGTTCTATAGGAGGAGTAGGATCAGGGATTTTGCTTCTCCATTAAGGAAAGTCTCTGTTTATTGGTCCAAATGAAAACATGTAGAGCGACATTTCAGTCTTATATTTGAATCCTACTTTTCCCCTGTTGTTTTGGCTAAATATGGGTCAAATACATTTACATTTACATTTACATTTGCGGTATTTAGCAGACGCCCTTATCCAGGGCGACGTACAGAAAGTGCTTTAAGTCTCGATCCAAGGATAAGATTTATTCAAGAAAGGTTAATACAAACTCAAGTACACAAGAATAGACAGTTGCTTTTTTTTTTTTTTTTTTTTTTTTTTTTTTTTTTTTTTTTTTTTTTTATAGATTTCTGGACAGTGTTAGACAAAAGTTAGAATCCTACCTTATCAGGAGAAACCTTACCAGAAAAGAGTTAAAGCACACTAAAGCTGAGTTGGTTCCACCTCCAATATAAGCAAGTAAGCCCTGCCCCCTAATTCACACCTCAATTGGAGTGAAACTAGCCTTGATTAATCACCTGAGAGGCAAATTAAGTACTAACAACACTATAGGATTAACAAGGCAACTAATATAAGAACAACTGAACTAAACAGGAGTACAAAAGTTAGAATCCTACCTTATCAGGAGAAACCTTACCAGAGTTACCAGAAAAGAGTTAAAGCACACAAATACCCTTCGGTCATCCATCAACACGTGCATGAAGGTCTGGGTATTCTTCAAAATGACCTTGAGGAACTGGCTTTGAGGAATTGCTCTGCACCTGAAGGCTTGGGTGAGCATCGGTGGAAAGACGAGGCGTTGGACTCATTCGCTCCCCGACAAAGTACTGTACTGCAGTCAGTCAGGCATCTCTGTAACCTCTTGTATGTGAAAAAGGGCGGAGAATGTTTTCTCCCATGTATAAGCATAATAAAGGTGTCTGTATGATTATCTAAAGATTAGCCTTTATATGCCACATATACATTACAGCACAGTAAAATTCTTTCTTCGCATATCAGAGCGTCAGACAGCAGGGTCAGCTATGATACAGCGCCGCCTGGAGCACAGAGGGTTAAGGGCTTTCTTCAAGGACCCAAGGGTTTGCAGCTTGGTGATACCAGGGCTCGAACCCCCGACTTTCCGATCAGTAGCCCAGCGCCTTAAACCACTAAGCTCCACCCCCTCCCTAGATTGTGGCATTTATATATATAATAATTATATATATATATATATATATAATATTATATATATATATATATATATATATATATATATATATATATATATATATATATATTTGTTAGGTTTAATTATATTGTTTGGAGGTAAGAGTGAGTCATAGACAGTTGTGAGGGAGAAAATCCGGTTCATTTTCCAAACTAAACCAGAATCAGATACAGGCACCGGTACTGGTCCTTGGCCCGGTTGTTTGGGGACCACTGTTTTTATGGGGAGCGCATCTGAGCAGTTGAAGGTTAAGGGCCTTGGTCAAGGGCCCACTAGTGGCAACTTGGTGGTGCTGGGATTTGGACCTGCAACCTTCAGGTCCAGAGTCTGATTCCTTATCCCCTTTCCTTAGCAAATATAGTAAATATATTAAATAATTAACTAAAAAAAGAAAAATTGTGGTAAAAAAAAAAAGAAAATAAACCAATAAAACACAAGTGAAGCAGAACAGACACAATGTGTCACAATGTTCTGTCCCCTAAATCATTTCGAAAATATTAAGCAACAGTTATTTCATAATGTCAGATATAAAAACGTTTTTAAAAAAATGATTTGTTTTTCTTGTAATTTGTTTTTAAACCCGTCTTAACAATAATTCTGGAGCCCGAGTGTTATGTGTGTGTTTTATTGATCATTGCTTTGCACTGGTGTCTTAACCATGCAACAGATGCCCATCGATGGCATTGTCATGCTTCCTGATTCGTACACTGATGTGCTGTGTGTGTGTGTGTGTGTGTGTGTGTGTGTGTGTGTCTTTGCGCATGTATGTAAGTTGAACCACAAAGCTTCCTGAATTACAAGGAGCAAACGCTTAAACACAAGAAGTTAGAAACGGCGAACCCGCGTCTCGAGGACGTTATGGCCGGCGTGGCAGGAAAGGAAGCGTAACGGTTTATTTGTGCGTCTCTGAAACGCACTCCTGCGTTTTATCCGGCGCGACGCGTCTGCTACCCTGACATGTTTGGGTTTGTGTTTCTGGTGCCCCGGGATGTCGACTGGACATCGTTATGGTTGGCGTGAGACTGTTTCCAGATTCGCGTCCGACTTTCGGACTTGTCGAGTGTTGTTTAGGGAGACGTTTCCTCCATCCTTTATCTTTCTGTACCTCATTTTTCTTATTTCAATTCCCTTCTTTCAAACTCGCCTTGCATTACCCCAAGTGAAAATCCGGATCGGTTGTGAGTTCCATGAGAAGAAGAAGTGGAAAACCAATTGATTCTGGTTGAGTTTTTATTTTGCAACTTTTCCCCTCGAGGATTTACATTTTACAATTATGGTATTTGACAGACATTTACATTTACATTTACAGTATTTGGCAGACTTGGGGCCTTGCTCAAGGGCTCCCACTAGTGGCATCTTGGTGGTGATGGGGTTTGAACCCATGATCTTCTGGTCCAGAGTCCAACACCTTAACCACTGGGCTCCCTCCCAGACCTCCCACCTCCCAGACGCCCTTATCCAAAGCGACTTGGATCTAAGCAGTTAAGAGTTTCTCAAGGCCTAGCTTAGTAACACTGGTATTTGAACTCATGACATTCCAATCCATCGTCTGACCTTTTTACCCCTAAACTAACCCCGCCCTAGGTGAAAAACTAATCTATCTACCGTCCATCTTACCTAACTAGTTAACTATGATGGGCATTCACGAATGCTAGTGTGGATTTAGTATTTAGTGTGTTAATCGGAAGAATAAATGACGTTTCTATTTCAACTCAATAGTCCTGGTTTGACTTTGAATGTCCCGTCTACAGTATCTCACAGAAGATATCTTCATGTGACGAGACTAAAGAAATGCTACAATATAAAGTAGTGAGTGTACTGCTTGTATAACAGTGTCAAGTTTATCGCCTCAAAATGACCCAACTGACAGTCATTCATGTCTAAATCGCTGGCCACGCCTATGTGAAAGCGTCCAAATTGGCCCCAAAGTGTCAATGTTTGTCAATGTGTCCACCATTATTTTCCATCACTGCTTGTCTCTGCCAGTCTAAACATGTGAATCTCTGAGAGGATTACTCGCAGGCATGGAGTACACCAGAGCTTCACAGGTTGAGACTGCTGTTCATGAAGACATGGTGTACCTGGTGGATGTTAGAGATAATGCGCTCCTCCACCTTCCGTTTGAGGATGGCCCACAGATACTCAATAGGGTTTCGGTCTGGAGACATGCTTTGGCCAGTCATTCATCTTTCCCCTCAGCTTCTTTGTGGTCGTCCTGGAGGTGTGTTTGGTTGTCGTTATCATGTTGCCCTGTGTCCCAGTCTCCATAGTGAGGGGATCATGCTCTGCTTCTGTATGTCACATGTTGGCTTTCATGGTTTCCTTCAATGGCTCCCCAGTGCCAGTAGCCCCAGACCATGACACTTCCACCACCATGTTTGAATGTAGGCAAGACACACAAGTCTTTGCACTTCACACAACACACGCTTGACACCTTCTAAGCCAAACAAGTTCATCTTGGTCTCATCAGACCAAACGACATGGTTCCATGTTAGTCTGCTTGTCTTCAGCAAACAGTGACCGGCTGACCCCACTACCCCCAATACATCTATTTCCCAAACACAACCGCTGTGCATGTACACTTTGACTGTGGCAAGGCCTTTTCTGTAGTGAAACCTCTCCCGTGAACCCATTGTATGGTCTTGTCCAACATGCTGCAGTTCACTTCGCCATCGTTGTCTTTTGTTCAGATCACCCGAGAGTTCTTTGCCATGAGGTGCCATGTTGCACTACCAGGGACCAGTATGAGAGAGTGCGAGCGATAACACTACATTTAACACTCCTGCTCCCCATTCAAACTTGTAACTGTTTGTAGTTCTTGTAACACTGAGTCACATGACACTGGGAAGAGAAAATGGCTAATTGGGCCCAATGTGGATATTTTCACTTAGGGGTGTACTCCCTTTTGTGGCCAGTGGTTGGTTTAGACATGAACGGCTGCGTTGTTTTATTTTGAGGGGACAGCAATTATACACTCAACCTGTAGACTTTACATTGTTAAAAGTCTCATTACTTCAGAGTTGTCACATGAAAAGATATAATAAAAGGTGTACTCACTTCTGAGATGCTGCATCCGTCCAAAACCTGACGCAGATGTGGTGCCTGGTTTGTAGTGTCACCTGGAAAATCAAATTGTACCTATATTTCAACATTGTAGCCCATATTCAGAGCATGTACCTGAATTTAAACACGTACCTGAATGTTAGCATGACTTGGAGGCTTGACGAATCAATTACAGGAATTCACCAAAGTACAAAGTACACAACAGGGTACGAATAGAAAACACAACAGGTGAACACAGTTGAATAACACGACAATGTCAGCACACGATAAAGCACATGATGTGAATTAAAATGTAAAATGACATTAAATGAGGTTGTTAATTAAGTCGTTGCGCTCGGAAACATGGAACATGTTGGTAGGGCTGTGCTATGTTATGCTATGCTATGCCATGCTATGCTATGCTATGCTATGCTAGTACAGACGCTCCCCACACTACAAACAAACAAACAAACACACTTTTGCCATTGCAAACAAACCTGTCCACAAAGTCAAATTTGTTTGGATACGGAAAAAAAGCTCAGCTAGCTAGTCACGGAGCTTAGCGAAGCGTAGCGCAAAAGTGTAATACTCACCGTACAATGCCTACCACCTCGTCCCCCACCATCCACACACGTATTAACGGCAACATTCCATGAACAAGTACAACACGTACTGTATTATTTATACTGTTTATTCATTTTAAATGTGTGTAACTTTTCTTAAGCGCATCATTCATGAACGCAGTAAACTACCTCTTTTATAGCTTATATCTTAGACATGCGTGGTCAATAACGAACTCTTGGAACGTAACTCATTCGTACGGTGGGGAGCGTCTGTCTTAAACGCCGAATCTTAAAGTAGTAGCGTGAATTTTTGTAGCTCGAGTTGTTTATTTTGAGCTTCGCTGCATTACTTTGTCTAGAATAGCGAAGCTCAAATGACGAGATGTTGTTGTTTTTTTTCCGCAGTCGTCTCTTCTCTCTATTCCGTTCCAACAAGACTGGTCTTTCTCACCCAGTCGTTTATCTGCTGACTGTGCAGCTCGGTTAGACGGCAGTCAGAGGCATTTGGTTTAAGTTCAACCAGATCTGCCGGCTGAGTGTTTGCTAAAAACCTGCTGAGTTTTGATAAAGAGGAGAGATAAGGACTGCTGAGTCCTGAGTCCTGAGCAGAATTCGGTTCAAGGAAGAAGTCAAGGAACAATTGAAGTGGAATAGAATAGCCTTTATTTGTCACATATACATTACAGCACAGTGAAATGCTTTCTACGCATGTCCCAGCATGTTTGGCAAGCAAGGGTCAGAGCGCAGGGGTATACAGCACCCCCTGGAGCCTAAGGGCCTTGCTCAAGGACCCAATCTTGGCGACACGTCGGTCAAACCCCCTGACATTGCGATCAGTAGGCCAGTGCTTTAACCACCGAGCTAAACCCTCTCTTCACTGTGGAATTAGTGTTTCTGCCAAATAAAAAAGCCCACATTTAATTCCTAATGTTTTCTATCATTAAAGAAATTGGATTAGGGACTCGTACTGCAGATAATGAAAGTTTAGCTTTTGCTAAAACGGTTAGTCACGGTGTATATTCGGACCATTACCTCAGTGTAATTCTTCATTCCTGTGGCCCTAATCCCTGCTGGAGCTCCACAAATGTATGTATGGATTTCACAAATTCCACCCTCAGGACTCGTCTCAGCCGACTACAGGAATTTCCAACCTCTGAGCTGGAAGGGGTAAGAAAAAAAATACCTTCTCTACTCAAAAGAAAAGTCTGGAACGTCTGGTAAAGCCCGGGCTCAGTGACATCAATTCACCATGGACACCCAGTGAAAACAATACGCAACTCGATAGCAAAGATACTAAAGAGAAAGAGTTATTATTATTATTATTATTATTATTATTATTATTATTATTATTATTATTTCATTTTGACCAGGACTCCCTGGTCTAAGGAATAATAATAAAAATAATAATAATAATAATAATAATATAAAAAAGCAATAATATCAATAATAACAATAATAATAATAATAATAATAATAATAATGATAATTATTATTATTATTAATCATTATTATATATTATTATTTTATTTATTTTATTTTTTTTATTATTATTTTGTTGTTGTTGTTGTTATTATTATTCCTTTTACCAGGGAGTCCTGGCCAAAACGGCAGCACATTGAGTTTCACATAAAACAAACAAACAAACAAACAAACAAATACTATTTGTTAAATCTGTAACTATATAGTTCAGAAATTGTGCATGTTTGCTGCCTAGATTGGGTTCATACATGGACGTCATTTCTACTTCTAAACCTTGATAAACGTTTATTCTGCCTAAAAGGTTGAAATACATTAAAATTGCAGTTAAACATGCTATAAAGTTCTACATGCGTTCCCAAATCATTTTGACACATAGCTCAGCTTTATGTAAATGTTTGACCGAGCGCACAGGGTTCTACTCGTTTGACTGTTGAATTGGTTGTAAGCAAATTAGTCGTCACGCCGCACCCGTCCCTTGGCTAATCTCCAGCGCTGTGAAGAACGAGGTGGCGTGAGGGCAGTTTGCGAGGCGACGTCACGCGGAGAGCGGCGCGTGTTTGTTAATCATTATTGCGACTTTATTCGGTGCAATACTGAAGCTGCAGAATGCGAGTGATGAATAGTACCGTGCTATTCCATGCCTTCTGAGAAGATCCAGATGTGTCTGATGGATAGTGAGAGAAATATATATATATATATATATATATATATATATATATATATAAAGTCAGAATTTAAGATTATATGAAGGGGGTGTAGCTCAGTGGTTTATGGCGCTGGGCTGCTGATCGGAAGATCCGGGTTCGAGCCCCGGTATGGCCAAGCTGCCGCCTCTTGGGTCCTTGAGCAAGACCCTTAACACCCTCTGTGCTCCAGGGGGCGCCGTATCATGGCTGACCATGCGCTCTGACCCTAACTACCAACATCAAGCTGGGATATGCGAAGAAAAAAGAATTTCACTGTGCTGTAATGTATATGTGACCAATAAAGGATTATTATGATTATTATTATTATAAATAGAACAGAAATATGAAATGATGGTTCTATAGCTACAGCCCTGTATAATCAAAACATTTACAGCACATGATTTACATCTGAGCAATTAAGGGTCTTGCTCAAGGGCCCACTAGTGTCGGCTTGGTGGTGCTAGTATTTGAACCTGTGACCTGCTGTGAGCCTAATGAGCTCTTATTATTAAATATATCTTAAATTAAATATTAAATATATCTAATAATATTAAATCTATTCCCCCAATAATTTCTGCTCTATAGCAGGCCACTGAAGAGCTTCCTCTCCAACATAACTTCATGGGTCATTGTCATGCTGGAACAGGTTCGGGTTTGGGTTCAGGTCAACACAACATGTTTATTACATCTCATCCTGTACATGCGTGTGTGTGTGTGTGTGTGTGTGTGTGTGTGAACCACCGTTTTTTTTTTGGGGGGGGGGGACCTCATTGGTTAGGTGTCCCAATACATTTGTCCAGATTGTGTAGTTAATGTGCTGATCAGAAGGTCATGAGTACAAATCCTAACATCCACAAGGGTTTTATCGTCTGTCTTTTGGGTTTATTTATTTATTTTTTTCTTCGTCTGTGTTTTTTTTTTTTTTTTTTTTTTTTTTTTTTTTAGCAACAATGGCGAGATGAAGGATCATATAGGTGTCTCTATGTTTTATCCATTTCCATGCTTTCGTTTCTTCACTGTAGAATACGGAATACGTACGACGCTACACCGGAAATGCGCCGCCAAGCCGACCAGCAGTGTTTGGGAGTAACTAGTTACATGTAACAGCGTTGCGTAATTTAATTATGAAATAAAAGTAACAGTAATTTGTTACAGTAACTTAGAATAAAATGTGTAATTAAATTACGGGTCAACAGTTCGAAAAAAAAATAATAATAATTTGTTCGACTATTTTTTTTCCCCTTTGAATGTTAACTTAAAGCGCCACCTAGTGGACAAAGTAAAATAATCAATAAATAATCGAATGTAATCAGTTACTTTATTTTTATAAAGTAATTAATCATACCTCATATTGTGCGGCCCGATGGTGTGAGGTGTGCTATTACTTTTATAAGGAATCGCCCCATGGAATTCCGAACCCGGGGGGCCAAAATGCGGGATTTTTTTTCCAATAGAAAATGAATGTTTCCGTACTTTCGTGCTTCACAGCTCGGCACGATAGGCACATATGGCATATCCACTAGTTGGCGGGTCCGGTGTGGATCACGATCATTTACCTCTAGAACCCCACACCTGTTCGGAATTTCGGGAAATCCGTGACATTCCGGCCCCCATAGAGAAGGAATGGGGAAATTTGACGCTCCGCTGTTCGGCTCTTGTTCGCCCGATTTGCACATTTGACATATCCACTCGTAGGTGAGATGGAGTAGGTTGCGACCATATGATTGCTGCATGGCGTCACATGTCCGCAAACAAAAAAAAACCCTGCGAAACGGCAAAACTCGGACACAGGGTCATGTAACCTGTCTAAACGCTCGGCACATCAATGGGAGTCGGACGCTGGATAATTTGATGATTATCAAAACATGCTTTTTTCGTGTCTAAACCCTCATCCTTCCGAACGAGCTAGCATTTCGAAATCAGCGCTAAATGCTAAACCGACAAAGCTCTACGGATTCGCAGCCCGGACGCAGAAGTAAAAGTGAAGCGCCGTCATTTAGAAATCAGATCGTTTACGTGTATGGATCGTGATATTATTTCCCCCCCCGATTAATCGTGCAGGCCTGGCATGTACAAATCTTCTGGTGAGGCGTCCACAAACTTTCGTCCTTGGTGTTTTCAGGCTTTCTGTCACATTTCCTTGAAATCCTTGATATCGTGATTGGTGGAAATTTGAACAGTAGCCAATGTGCGACGGTCATCGTTGGGGTTTAACTCCACTCTTCCTGTATATGGAGATCCGGGAGGATGTGTGTGTGTAAGGGGTCACGGAGTCCTTGATTCAGAGGGAAACGGAACATGGCGCACACACACACACACACACACACACACACACACTGCTACAGGGAGAGAGGATTCTGTTGTTTTTCCATGGGTCGTGAACTTTCTTCGTGTCCATCACTTATGAAAATGACATCATATTACATTTGATTTCTCCCTCCACTACATGGTGTTTGAAGTTATTTCCCACGTTTATTTATTTATTTATTTATTTATTTATTTATTTATTTCCCTGCCCATCGTCGTATGTAGTGTCCCGCTGCACTCTTTTTGGCACTTTGTAATTTTCGTATGAGACAATGATCTGCCGGTAAACGACAGGATCTTTCATTAGATGGGGATTAAAGTTCCTGTACTCACACGGGTGGAAAAGAACTCTTTACTTTTTATTATTTTTCAAAATATGATCGTTGTTTTTTCTTTTTTTTTTTTATGAAATTCATGGACAGCACGTTCGCCTCACACCGCCAGGGCCTGGGTTCGATTCCCGTCTTGGCCATGTGTGTGTGTGGAGTTTGCATGTTCTCCCCGTGCCTCAAGGGGGTTTTTCTCCGGGTTCTCCGGTTTCCTCCCCCGGTCCAAAAACATGCACGGTAGGTTGATTGGCACCTTGGAAAATTGTCCCTAGTTTATGAATGTGTGAGTATGTGTGTCCTGCGATGGGTTGGCATTCCATCCAGGGTGTATCCTGCCTTAATGCCCATAGACGCCTGAGATAGGCACAGACTCCCCGTGACCCGAGGGAAGATCGGATAAAGCGGTAGAAGATGAATGAATGAATGAATGAATTCATGGACCAATCAGATGAGCTGTTTTCCAGATGACCTGATAAACCAAATATAACTCCTGTGAATTCTTTATTTTGTGTTGTTACTTCTTTTCCTGGTCTATTTACGCATCTTCAACTAATCATCAGTAAAATCAGCGGCAACAATAATCAGTACAAATCCATAACGCAAATTCCTTTTTCTTCTCAAATTACGGATTTAACGTGAAGCAAAATTTTCGGAAAGTACAAGGAAAACTGGAAAAAGTCTTTCTTTCTTCCTTCCGTCTTTTCTTTGTTGCTTCCCTCCTTTTTTTCTTTCTTTCTTTCCTTCATTCTTTCCTTCTTTCTTTTTTCTTTCTTTCTTTTCCTTTTTTCCTCTTCTTCTTTGCTTTTCTTTTCTTTCTTTCTTTTCTTTTCTTTCTTTCTTTCTTTCTTTCTTTCTTTCTTTTATTTCTTTCTTTCCTCCTTGCTTTTTTTATTTCTGCTTTATTTCCCTCATTTCTTCTTGCCTCCTTCCCTTCTATTCTTTCTTTCTTTCTTCTTTCTTTCTTTCTTGTTCCTCGTCTTAAATAGTATTCTTTTTTTTCTTTCTTTCTTTCTTTCTTTTCTCTTTCTTTCTTTCTTTCTTTCTTTCTTTCTCTCTCTCTTTTCTTTCTTTCCTCCTTGCTTTCTTTCTTTCTTGCCTCCTTCCCTCGTTTCCTTCTTGCCTCCTTCCCATCTTTCTTTCTTTCTTTCTTTTTTTCTCTTACTTCCTTTCTTATTTTTCTTTCTTTCTTGGCTTGTTCCCTCTTCTTTCTTTCTTTCTTTGTTTCTTCTATTTTTATCTTTCTTTCTTCTCTTCTTTCTCTTTCTTTTTTCTTTTCTTTCTTTTCTTTCTTTTCTTTCTTTCTTTCTCTCTCTCTTTTCTTTCTTTCCTCCTTGCTTTCTTTCTTTCTTGCCTCCTTCCCTTGTTTCCTTCTTGCCTCCTTCCCATCTTTCTTTCTTTCTTTCTTTCTTTCTTTCTTTCTTTCTTTCTTTCTTTCTTTCGTTTCTTTCTTTTCCTTTCTTTTCTTTTCCTTTCTCTTTTTCGTCTCCTTTTCCCTCCTTTCTTTCTTTTTCTTTCTTTCTTGCCTGTTTCCCTCTTTTCTTTCTTCTTTCTTTCTGTTCCCTCTTTCTTCTTTCTTTCTTTCTTTCTCTCTTTTCTCTCTTTTTTCTTTCTTTTCTCCTTCTCCTCTTCTTCTTTTCGTCCTTGCTTTCTTTCTTTCTGGCCTCCTTCTTTCTTTCTTCTTTCTTTCTCCGTTGCTTTCTTTCTTGCTTTCTAATTTCGCTCCTCATTTTCTTTCTTGCTTCCTCCTTTCCTTCGTTCCTTCCTTTCTTTAATATTCATAGATTGAGATGTGCCTGATCCACAGACCCTTAGATGTTTTTTTTTTTTTTCGATGATAATCCCGGATGCAGAAACTATGAAAGAGGCCTCAGGAAGGAAAACAAACGAGTTAAAGTCCGAAATGCCTGTAAGAGAGAAGCGTCGCTCGCACGAGAACAATCTGCAGGGGGTTTAAAAGGATGGACATGGAAACGCGCTCGTGCTCCTGCGTGACCCTCAGAGGCGCCGCCTGATTACCGAACTACAACAATAATAACATCATAATACTAACCTTCTCACACGTGCCAGAGTACACACGGTGGAGCCCAGCGATAAATGGACTTTTCTGGAAAAGAAAAGGAAGTCGATTCAAAGGAGCCTTTATTACTCAAGATTAAAAAAAAAATAGCGTGTGTCATATTTGCAATAAATCATCACAGAAAAATGTCCTGCAGGCCGTCTGTGACATTTCGAGGCTAAATCTGTCCTGGAGGTAAACATGGCCGTGTCAAGTGAGAGTATTTAAAGAGGAAAAAATGCTTCAAGCCCGAGGGAAAGACAATTAATCATAATTATGTGTGTGTAAAAAATAAATAAATAAATAAATCGCCTGCTTTATCTTCTTGCTCTCTTTCATCTTTTTTTTTCAATCCTTCACTTCCCCTCTCGTATTTTCTTCCTTCTTTCATTGCTCATATATCTGCCCTTTTTCTTCATTTCTTTCTTATTTATTTATTTATTTATTTATTTAGAGTAAATCTGCACAAAGTCCTAGTGATTATATGGAACTTGTTTATGAGTCCACCTTTATGGTATGATTAGATTCGATTTTCATTGCAAACAAATAAACAAACAAACAAATAAGTAAGCAAAACTTTTTTTATTCATTCTTATAAATATAATCGTTGTTCTTTTTTATCCTGTATAACAAAACAAAACAAAAAAAATAACAGAACACATTTAAAATGGAAATGTCATGCTGATATCCCAGTCATGTAATAACTCCAAGCCTATAATTGTTTTTCTGCCATCATGTCTCAGGACATCCCGTAATGTCATGTAATGTCTCGAGTCTATGTTATGCCTCATAATACCACGTCCCATCGTTCTTAATCCTGTCCATCATCCTCATGTCCTGTCTCATTATATTATTCCTCTTCCCGTGGCAGGGTTTGTGCGGGGTCTTAAAAAATGTCTAAAAAAGCTTTAAAGGGAAAAAAAATAAACAATCCAAATTTTAGGCCCTAAAAAGTATTAAATTCAAATTCAAATTGTATTAGTCACATACACAGTCATACACAGTACGATATGCAGTGAAATGCTTAGGCAACTGCCCTGACCTTAAAACAAGACTATTAAAGGAATGATATAAAATAAAAAATATAAATACAAATAGGGCACGGTGATTTAGTGGTTAGCACGTTCGCCTCACACCGCCAGGGTCCGGGTTCGATTCCCGTCTCGGCCATGTGTGTGTGGAGTTTGCATGTTCTCCCCGTGCCTCAGGGGGTTTTTCTCCGGGTTCTCCGGTTTCCCCCCGGTCCAAAAACATGCACGGTAGGTTGATTGGCACCTTGGAAAAATTGTCCCTAGTGTATGAATGTGTGTGTGTGTGTCCTGCAATGGGTTGGCATTCCATCCAGGGTGTATCCTGCCTTAATGCCCATAGACGCCTGAGATAGACACAGACTCCCCGTGACCCGAGGGAAGATCGGATAAAGCGGTAGAAGATGAATGAATGAATGAATAAATACAAATATAAAATAAAGACTAGAAACAAAAGAAATCTGTCTGTACAATAAGGGAACGGAATGTCCAGGTTTGTGCAATTATGCAGATGTGTAGTAGAGTGGCATTTAAAGTGGCTTGTGTGCATAATTAAGTGTATTGTGTGTATTATGTCCATGAGTGTGCAGTGAGCAAGAGTGACCACTGGTATGGCGAATGTCCAGAGTGAGTGCAAGATGTGCCGATGTGCAAAATGGATCAGTACTGTGTGGTGTACTGATTGAGAGACCGTATTGCCTGCGGGTAGAAGCTCCTCCTCAGTCTCTCTGTATTGGCCTTGAGGGAGCGGAAGCGCTTTCCAGACCGCAACAGAGAGAACAGTCTATTGCTGGGGTGGGGTGGTTAAATTAAGTGCTCTAAGACTAAATGTGTGTAAATGTATGTAACGCAACCACTAACACTCATTGAAAGTCTCCTGCATCATTGTTTTTGTTTGTTAGTTTCCGTGGTGTTCTTTCTTTCGCCAAAAAAGCAACAGCCAATCAGCTTTCTGATACTAGTATAATGGATATATGGAAGTATATGTAAGTTTAGGAATCCTTGGCCTTAGGGTTGTGTTGACATGTGACAATACTTCAATAAACAACAATACAAAAGGGAAAAAAAATACTTATATGAAACAACAAACTTTTATTAATATAACGAATAAAAATACGGCAGGCCGAAAAAAAAGAAAGGGAAAAATCAGCTTTATGTTTATTCCGGATGATGTCACCGTCGTCAGGTAAAGTGTGCAGATTGCTTCGTTAACATTTTCAGGTTCGTGGTTTGAATCCAAAATAACGTTAAATAGGCACGTATGCGTTGCGTTTTGAAACTAAATCGTCCGCCGTTCTCTTGCTGATTTTAGTTTTTTAATTGTAGTGTCTGTTATATATATATATATATATATATATATATATATATATATCTATATATATATATATATATATATATATTATATATATATATATATATATATATATATCAGAATCCAAAAGAGCTTTGGAAGCTGCTGGTTGCACATTACTAACTGACAGGAAATAAAAATAGGAAATAAATAAGAATAAAAAAATAAAATAAACATTTACACAAGAAATAGATATAGTTATATTGCACAGGAGATGGATTGCAGAATGATATTGCATATTTTGCACTGAAATATATATACATATATGGCTGTCCTGGTGCTCGCTGCTCTGTAGCGTTCATTCAATATATATATATATATATATATATATATATATATATATATATATATATATATATATGTATATATGTGGTGTGTGGTGTGTGTGGGTGTGTGTGTGTGTGTGTGTGTGTATATATATATATATATATATATGTGTGTGTGTGTCCGTAAGGTAACGTTTGTTCGTATGTGAAAAATAGCTAGTCACATTACTAGTCATATTTACTGTATTACTGATTACTGTATTATTTTATACTGTTTATTCATTTGAAATGTATTATTGTTTTTATGACTTTTCATAAAATGCACCAAACTACCGTTTTTATCGCGTGTATCGTACCAACATAGTTAAGAGACACGCGTAGTCAATAACGAACGCCACAAACAGCTTACTAACAAATTCATACTAGGAACGAACTCTTGCAACGTAACTCGTTCATAGGGTCGGGGAGCGTCTGTAGTCCCCTCGTCTGCTCTATCTGTCGAACCCTCAATCCTGGAGGTGTAAGGCGAATGTGCCAAGCACTAAGCCACCAGTGCCTCATGCTGTGGGATTCATTCATTCATCTTCTACCGCTTTATCCGATCTTCCTTCGGGTCACGGGGAGTCTGTGTCTATCTCAGGCGTCTATGGACATTAAGGCAGGATACACCCTGGATGGAATGTTAACCCATCACAGGACACACACTCTCACACACACTCACATTCACACACACATTCATACACTAGGGACAATTTTCAAGGTGCCAATCAACCTACCGTGCATGTTTTTGGACCGGGAGGAAACCGGAGAACCCGGAGAAAACCCCCCTGAGGCACGGGGAGAACATGCAAACTCCACACACACACACGGCCGAGACGGGAATCGAACCCGGACCCTGGCGGTGTGAGGCGAACGTGCTAACCACTAAACCACCGTGCCCCTCATGCTGTGTGATATGTCGTATAAAAGATATTTTTAAAAAGCTTAATGATTAATATAAGGGAAAAATATATTTAGATATTTAGTTCAAAGTGACATTTAAAGCTAAAAGTAGCTTGTGGTTGTCTATTACCTAAATACATGGCTGAGATGTTTCATAACATCACAGCTTTTCTCTCTGGTTGAGGTTTGGTGGTCATGACATGTTCTGTCACACACACACACACACACACATTTAGATAATTACAAACCATACATTCATTGTCCTGTAAAATCAGAGCGACTATATTTTTGGTCTTCTTGGCATCGAATATCCACAACGGACGATAATTAATCTTTATCAATGTTTTCGATGATGTGACAAGGCTATTTTTTTTTTCTTCCCTCCAAACAGTTTAATCATGCAGGAAACAGGAAAGCAAGCATTTCCACCATTTCATGCTTAAAGGGCAAGTAAAGAAGAGCATCGTGATATTATCAACCTTGAAGTCAGGAACTGCTTGTTGGCACGGGCGATTGCGTGATCGTGACTCGGTTACACGGCCGATTTCTGTCTATTCCATTCATTTTAAACTCAGTATTTTGGTTCATCCTTCTACGGATCAGTTATGCGGCGTCACGAATGATCTTTTCAGTGTTTTTGCTTATATGTAGGGCTGTTTACTGGAAATTCCCTCTATTAATCAAGTAATCGAATAAGATTATTCTTTATTAAATAGCAACACCAAACATACAGGAGAAAATAAGACAGGTCTCTTAAAACGAACCTTTTGTTTACAAAAAAAAATGTGCATTTTTGTTTACCGAAATGGCATACAGGAGCATCTCTGAAAATCCATTTAGTGCACTTAACCACACATCGAAATGAAAATGCAAAAATATAAACAAACAAATAAATAAATAAATCTATGCAAATTTCACATGACTTTAATAATATTTATTTATTTGTTTTTATTTATTTAGTTATTTTTTTAAATATGATTTAGTCTGGAACTTTTTTTTTTGGAAACTTTGGCCCCCCCCCCCCATGCTCTGGGTGAAGTTAAAATGGTCTAAACAAAGATTTTTATTTATATTTTTATTTATTTATATTATATTATATTTATTAATATAATATATTTACTTGGGGCACTGTGGTTTAGTGGTTAACACGTTCGCCGCACACCTCCAGGGTCCAGGTTCGATTCCCGTCT
This sequence comes from Kryptopterus vitreolus, assembly GCA_030449085.1. NCBI lineage: Eukaryota > Metazoa > Chordata > Actinopteri > Siluriformes > Siluridae > Kryptopterus > Kryptopterus vitreolus. The sequence continues at coordinate 811,337 of JACRUU010000003.1, forward strand.
CGGCCATGTGTGTGTGGAGTTAGTTTGTGCATGTTCTCCCCGTGCCTCAGTGGGGTTTTTTCTCCGGGTTCTCCGGTTTCCTCCCCCCGGTCCAAAAACATGCACGGTAGGTTGATTGGCACCTTGGAAAATTGTCCCTAGTGTATGAATGTGTGTGTGTGTGTGTGTGTGTGTGTGTGTGTGTGTGGGTGTGTGTGTGTGTGTGTGTGTGTGATGGGTTAGCATTCCATCCAGTGGTGTATCCTGCCTTAATGCCCATAGATGTCTGAGATAGACACAGACTCCCCGTGACCCGAAGGGAAGATCGGATATAAGCGGTAGGTTAGAAGATGAATGAATGAATGATATAATATATTTATATTCTAATATCTTATTTATTTTTTTAAAGATATTTATTTATTTTTCCTCGAGTTACTCGAGGAAAAATCTCATTGCAACCTTACTTTAACACCAGTTAGCACAGAGTTGTAAATGTTGTTGTTGTCGTAAAGTGTTGTGTTGGGCAGTTTGTTATAACCTGTTTTTTTTTTATATATATACAAATATATTTACTTTTCGTTCTGTACAAATATAATATTCAGAACTCTGCATCATAATACCCTAGAATACAATGATCGGATGAAAATTGGGCTTTAATGCTATTATTGTGTTGTTGACAGCGTTTTATGCGTATTTGTGAGTATTTATGTGCCCAATACATTGTTTTTTTTTTTTTTTTTTTTTTTTTTTTTCCAAATATGGCTCTTCGTGACCTCATCAAGGGTAGACCTATCACTGCTTCGTTTGAATTATGCTTTAATTAAACGCATGCCGAATGTTAACCGTCATGTGTATCTTTGACAGAAAGCACCGACGCCCCGTTACATGGGCTTGTGAAATGGTGCAAGGGCGGGACTGTCCAGACTTCAAAACACATGCAAAGGTGCACATGGCGATGTTATTGACTGACAAATAAGTAGTTTTCCTTTATGTTTATTCCTTTACAATTCCAGTTCATTAATAATAGTAGTTAAGGGTCCAGCAGTTGTGATGGTGATGGTGGTGGTGGTGGTGGGATTGGAAATCACGTCCCAATATAAATCGGTGCCCACACGGCCGGGACATGGCGGCCCGGAAGGCGGGGTCGTGACCTGGATTCGATTCCTGTCTGCGAAACCCGTTCCGTTCCGTCGTTCATCACTGTGTCAGTCCCATTTTCATTTTCACTTCAGCATCAACGTATTAAATGTCTGCTTCTTTCCATGTGGCTAAGTTCCAGAAGTTGCTGATGAACGCGTAACGGCATGACTCGCAGCTCGGAGGGCTTTTGGCCTCCTGCGGGTGGAAAAAAAAATCGCAACACTTTCCCTTGTTTTTTTCCTCGGATGCCTTTAAAAGGACAGGAGGCTCAGCGCTGGGAAACGTCTCTCCGGCGCGGCCCCGAGCTTTGCACGGATAGTTAATCAGACCCAGCAGAGTTCGTCTGTTGAAGTTGAATGCCTGCCTTTTGGGTTCTCAGGTGCGCTGGAGAGGACGTTTCATTTGCGTCCGTTTACGTTTACGGGACGACGTTTGCATTCCTGTCGTTTAATGACGATTCCTTTTTTTTTTTTATGACGATTCCTTCGATTCCTTTTGATTTAGCGTCCCGACGTTTACGGGAAGTGGTGGCTTAGTGGTTAAGGTGTTGGCCTCTGAACCAGAAGATCACAGGTTCGAGAAGATTCACAACCACCAAGCTACCACTGGTGGGCCCTTGAGCAAGGCCCTTAACCCTGAATTGTCGCTTTTAAGTCTGCCAAATACTGTAAATGTAAAAGTCCATGATTTTGGCGAAAACAACGTGGAGATTGAAGACCATTTTTAGATTGAAGGACTTTGATACATGCGTTTCTGGGACGAAGGAAGAGATGGAAAAGGCTGTGATTGATGAGTCGGCATATTGTGTGTTTTGTCTATGGATGTGGGACTCGTGGATTGGAAAGGGGAGGGGGAGGGGGAGGGGCGGGCATGGAAGGGAAGTGCTGGGAAGTCAATTCTCTTGCTTGGACGCCAGTATTTGTTTGTGTGGTGTGTAGCCCAGTGGTTAAGGTGTTGGACTCTGGACCGGAAGATCACGGGTTCAAATCCCACCACCACCACCAAGCTGCCACTAGCGGGCCCTTGAGCAAGGCCCTTAACCCTCAATTTCTCAGTTGTAAGCCGCTCTGGATAAGGGCGTCTGCCAAATACTGTAAATGTATTGTGTTGCCCACTATTTGTATCTGTATTGGACATTTGAGGCGTCAATTTAAAGCTTTTAGGATAATTATTGTTACGTCTCGGACGTTTGTTGACACTCGGATGACTTTTTTTTTTCCAGTAAGGATGGAACTTTTTTGATGACTCTCATTAAACTGATTACTGTAAATATAGTAGGTAGCTCAGTGGTTAAGGCGTTGGCCCGACACCACCACCACCACCAAGCTGCCACTAGTGGGCCCTTGAGCAAGGCCCTTAACCCTCAATTGATCACTTTTAAGTCGCTCTGGATAAGGGCGTCTGCCAAATATAAATGTAAACATAGGGCAGGGGTCACCAACCTACTTCATGGGTAGGGGTTGTGAAGATGTTTTGTAGGTAGTAATTGTAGGACTTGCAGGTAGGGGTTGAAGTGAATAATTTTTAGGGTTTGTATGTTAGAATGGTAAATGTTATAGTGAGGACTTTTAGGGTTTGTAGGTAGGAATGTTAGGGGATATAGTTAACAATTTTAGATTGTACAGTAGGATTTGTAGGTTGGGGTTGTGAAGAAGTTTATGGGTTGTAGGTAGGAATTGTTGGACATGTAAGTAGAGGTTGTAGTGAAGAATATTAGGGTTTGTAGGTAGGAATTGTACAGTAGGATTTGTAGGTAGGGGTTAGTGGATAATTTTAGGGTTTGTAGGTAGGAATTCTAGGTCTTGTAGTAGGTAGGGGTTGTAGTGAAGAATTTTAGGGTTTGTAGGTAGGAATTGCACAGTTGGATTTGTAGGTAGGGGTTGTAGTGAATACTTTTAGGCTTTGTGGGTAGGAATTCTAGGACTTGTAGTAGGTAGGGGTTAGTGAAGAATATTAGGTTTTGTAGGTAGAAATTGTACAGTAGGATTTGTAGGTAGGGGTTAGTGAATACTTTTAGGCTTTGTGGGTAGGAATTCTAGGACTTGTAGTAGGTAGGGGTTAGTGAAGAATTTTTGGGTTTGTAGGTAGGAATTCTAGGTCTTGTAGTAGGTAGGGGTTGTAGTGAAGAATTTTAGGGTTTGTAGGTAGGAATTGTACAGTAGGATTTGTAGGTAGGGGTTAGTGAATACTTTTAGGCTTTGTGGGTAGGAATTCTAGGTCTTGTAGTAGGTAGGGGTTAGTGAAGAATATTAGGTTTTGTAGGTAGGAATTGTACAGTAGGATTTGTAGGTAGGGGTTAGTGGATAATTTTAGGGTTTGTAGGTAGGAATTCTAGGACTTGTAGTAGGTAGGGGTTAGAGTGAAGATTTTTAGGGGTTGTAGGTAGGAATGGTAGGAGCTTTAGTGAAAAATTGTAGGGGTTGTAGGTAGGAATTGTAGGGGTTGTAGGAATTCTAGGACATAAAGCATAAAGGGGTCTTTTGTATGTTTATCAGCATAACAACACTTGCAAAAGTCAAAAAAGGTCTTAATAAACCGTTGCCATCTTTTCCATCAGTGTCGAACTGACTTAAACACCAACTTTAGGATCTGAGTCTTCCAGAACGTGGATGATGGTGTGTCAGTGCTCCTGTATGTATTGCGAATGCATTACGCCAGATATATCCAACTTAATATATGCAAATGAGACCTGTTCATTCCGAAAAGAATATTTTTACATGTTCCCGTTCTCCGGCGATATAATCTGGGATCCTGTATGGCTGAGGCCCATCAGATACAGACCCTGTTAGCTGAACCCTCCACATGGCTACAATCAGAGGACGTCATCGTAAATGACCTCACTGGCTTTAATCCGTTCACGTGCCGTCTGCATCGTACACTGAACATGACCTAAGAAGGACTTGGGTGCAGAAAGCCTGTAGCAAATGAATTTTTGTGTGTTTTAAGAAGGACTTGAGTTACAGTGTGATAAAATTAGACGTCTGTTTTTGGTGTGGAAGATTTTTTAACTGGTGTTTGGATTAAGTTTTTGTGTGTGTGTTGTGTGTGTGTGTGTGTGTGTGTTGGGGGGGGGGGGGGGGGGTGGGGGGGGGGGGGGGGGGGGGGGGGGTGGGGGGGGGGGGCGGGGGGGGGGGTGGGGGGGGGTGGGGGGGGGGGGGGGGGGGGACAAACGTGCATGTTCCGTTTCCATCTGCTATTGGATAAATTGTAGGTAGGTAGATATCCAGGTGCAGGTCAATGTATTATAATGTCATAGAAAAGATACTTTCAGTAATTCTGCAAAAATTGTGAAATTAAAATTGTGTATTAAGTGGTTAGCACGTTCGTCTCACACCGCCAGGGTCCGGGTTCGATTCCCGTCTCGGCCATGTGTGTGTGGAGTTTGCATGTTCTCCCCGTGCCTCAGGGGTTTTCTCCGGGTTTTCCGGTTTCCTCCCGGTCCAAAGACATGCACGGTAGGTTGATTGTCACCTTGGAAAAATTGTCCCTAGTGTATGAATGTGTGTGTGAACGTGTGTGTGTGTGTGTGTGCCCTGCGATGGGTTGGCATTCCATCCAGGGTGTATCCTGCCCTAATGCCCATAGACGCCTGAGATAGGCACAGGCTCCCCGTGACCCGAGGAAAGATCGGATAAAGCGGTAGAAGATGAATGAATGAACGAAAATTGTGTATTAAATCAAATAAATACACACAGACTGAAGTAGTCATTGGTTCTTTTAATTGTGATGATTTTGGATCATATTTTAACAAAAAAACCCACCAATTCACCCAAAAGATTTTTTGAATATGTAAAAAAAAAAAAAGACAAATAAAAAAAAAGTATTTAATTGTTGGCCATCTGGAAAGTATGTTCATTTACTGTATATGGACTCAATACTTTGTAGGCGCCTCTTTTGCTTTAATTACAGGCCCAGTTGGGCATGGCATAAAGGTGATCAGTCTGTGGGCACTGCTGAGGTGGTGGTACTGTATGGAAGACCAGGTTTCTTTGACAGTGGCCTTCAGGTCATTTTTTTGATCCAGCTGTGCTTTGGAATGGAAAGGAATTGTGGGTAGGTATGTAAGAGAGAAGTGTTGCTTTTGGCTTTATAGGTACAATTGAATAGGAGTTTTAAGAGTTCTATATTGGAGGAAATGGATCATCTGCAAAACTGTCAGGTTTATTTATTTTTCATTTGGGAATGGTAATGATTTTTCTGTGGATTTTAAGAATTATAGATAGATAGTATGGCTGGGTGTTTTATATAAAAAATATGATATCTTGAAAGTTCAATTATAGAAAATTAATATTGACCTGGCATGGTGGCTTAGTGGTTAGAACGTTCACCTCACACCGCCAGGGTCCGGGATTTGAATCCCACCTCCGACATGTGTGTGTGGAGTTTGTGCATGTTCTCCCCGTGCCTCAGGGGTTTTTCTCCGGGTTCTCCGGTTTCCTCCCCGGTCCAAAAACATGCACTGTAGGTTGATTGGCACCTTGGAAAATTGTCCCTAGTGTGTGAATGTGTGTGTGTGTCGTGCGATGGGTTGACATTCCATCCAGGGTGTATCCTGCCTTAATGCCCATAGACGCCTGAGATAGGCACAGGCTCCCCGTGACCCAAGGGAAGATCGGATAAAGCGGTAGAAGATGAATGAATGAATATTCACTCATCAGAATCAGAATCAGAATCAGAATGAACTTTATTGCCAGGTATGTTTGCACATACGAGGAATTTGTTTTAGTGACAAAAACTCTACAGTGTAACAGAGTGACAAGACAAGACATGACAAGACAAGACAAAAATGCAAATATACAAAATATGAAATTTACAAAATAGAGAATTTACAAAATAGCAGCAAATTTACAAAAAATAGCAGCAATACAATATCTTAGGATATTTTAAGTTGTGCAGGTGTATGTGTTTGTGCAGTTATATGCAAACTGAATATAAATTAGTTGTGTGTTTAAATAAAAGCTGTTTATTAGTGTTATAAAGTGTTCATGGCATGGACTGCCCGGGGGAAGAAACTGTTCCTGTGTCTGGTCGTTCTGGTGTTCAGTGCTCTATAGCGTCGACCAGACGGCATCAGTTCAAAGAGAGAGTGTGCAGGATGAGAGGGGTCCAGAGTGATTTTCTTAGCCCTTTTTCTTACTCTGGATGAGTGAAGTTCTTGTAGAGAGGGGAGGGTTGTACCAATGATTCTCTCAGCTGTCCTGACTACCCTATGTAGTCTTCTGAGGTCAGAATTGGTGGCTGAGCTAAACCAGACAGTGATTGAAGTGCAGAGGATGGATTCAATAATCGCAGAATAAAACTGTTTTAGTAGTACCGGTGGCAGGTTGAACTTCCTCAGCTGACGGAGGAAATACAATCTCTGTTGGGCCTTTTTCACAATGGAGTCAATCTGGGTGTCCCACTTCAGGTCCTGAGAGATGGTGGTGCCCAGGAACATTGAATGGACTCCACTGCTGCCACAGTGCTGTCCATGATGGTGAGTGGGGGGAGAGTAGGGGGGTTCCTCCTGAAGTCCACCGTCATCTCCACAGTTTTGAGCGTGTTAAGCTCAAGGTTGTTCAGACTGCACCAGACAGCTAGTTCTTTAACTTCCTGTCTGTAAGCAGACTCGTCACCATCCTGGATGAGACCGATGAGGGTGGTATCGTCCGCAAACTTAAGGAGTTTGATAGAGGGGTCTTTAGATGTGCAATCGTTGGTGTAGAGGGAGAAGAGCAGTGGGGAGAGGACACATCCCTGAGGGGCTCCGGTGCTGGTGGTGCGGGTGCTGGATGAGAACTTTCCTAGCCTCACAAGCTGCTGTCTGTCTGTCAGAAAGCTGTTGATCCACTGGCAGATAGAGGTTGGCACAAAGAGTTGGGTTAATTTGTGATGGAGGAGGTTTGGGGTGATTGTGTTAAAGGCAGAGCTGAAGTCCACAAACAGGATCCTCACGTAAGTCCCTGGTCGGTCCAGATGTTGCAGGATATAATGCAGTCCCATGTTGACTGCATCATCTACAGACCTGTTTGCACGGTAAGCAAACTGCAGGGGGTCAAGTAAGGGTCCAGTTGTGTCCTTCAGATAACCCAAAACCAGTTTTTCAAATGATTTCATAACCACAGACGTTAGAGCCACAGGTCTGTAATCATTAAGTCCACTAATTTTTGGTTTCTTAGGGATGGGGATGATGGTGGAGCGTTTGAAGCATGAAGGGACTTCACATAGCTCCAGAGATATGTTGAAGATCTTGGTAAAGATGGGGGCCAGCTGGTCAGCACAGGTTTTCAGACAGGCCGGAGTCACACCGTCTGGACCTGATGACTTTCTTCTTTTGTTCTTCCTGAAGACCTGGCGCACCACGTCTTCACTAAGTTGGAGGGAGGGTGTGGGGGAGAGGGGGGTTGCAGGAGGTGTTAATGGTGTCTTTTCAAACCTGCAATAGAACTCGTTCAGGTCGTCTGCCAGTTGTTGATTCACCACAGTGCTGGGGGATGGTGTCTTGTAGTTGGTGATGTCTTTCAGACTTTTCCACACAGAAGCTGTGTCACTAGAAGAAAACTGAATCCGAAGCTTTTCAGAATAGTTCCTCTTTGCCGCTCTGATCTCCTTTTCCAGTGTGTATTTGGCCTGTTTATACAAGACTCTGTCCCCATTCCTGTGAGCATCTTCTTTGACTTTGCGGAGCTGGCTGAGTTTTGCAGTGAACCATGGTTTGTCATTGTTGTAGGTTAGATAAGTCTTTGTAGGAATGCACAAGTCCTCACAGAAACTGATGTATGATGTTACAGTCTCTGTGAGCTCGTCCAGATCTGTGGTAGCAGCTTCAAAAACAGTCCAATCGGTGAGAGAGAAGCAAGCTTGTAAATCCAGCTCAGCTTCAGTAGTCCACCTTTTTACAGTCTTTAAGACAGGTTTAGCTGATTTCAGTTTCTGTCTGTAGGTCGGTATAAGATGAACCAAACAGTGATCGGAAAGTCCCAGAGCCGCACGTTGGACAGAGTGATATGCGTTCTTTATTACTGTGTAACAGTGGTCCAGTGTATTACTGTCTCTGGTTGGACAAGTAACATGCTGTCTGTATTTTGGCAGTTCACGTGAGAGTTTAGCCTTATTAAAGTCCCCGAGAATAATCAAAACAGAGTCTGGGTGTTGTTGCTCAGTCTCTATGATCAGATCAGCGAGTTTCTGTAAAGCCAGGCTCACATGTGCTTGTGGAGGGATGTAAACACTCACCAGAATGAACGAACAGAACTCCCGCGGCGAATAGAAAGGCTTACAGTTAATGAAAAGTGTTTCTAAATCAGCGTAGCACATCTTCTTTAACACTGTTACGTCTCTGCACCATCTTTCATTGATGTAAAAGCACATCCCGCCGCCGCGCGATTTCCCCGTTGATTCTGCGTCGCGATCCGCTCTAAACAGCTGAAAGCCCGGCAGACATAACGCGCTGTCTGGAATGGCGTCTTTTAACCAGGTTTCTGTGAAACACAGAGCTGCAGAGTTTGAAAAATCCTTGTTAATCCGGGTGAGCAGAAGGAGTTCGTCCATTTTGTTAGGTAGAGAGCGAAGGTTTGCTAAGTGGATGCTAGGCAGCGCTGTTCGAAAACTACGCTGTCTGAGTTTCACGAGCGCGCCGGCTCGCTTTCCCCGTTTGCGCGACCTGTGGCTTTTGATCAGCGCCGCTACCCCGCTCAACAAAATATTGAAATAATCGAAATCCGGTAGAAGATTATTTGGAGTGGTCTGCCGAATGTTGAGCAGTTCGTCCCTGGTATAACTGATCGTGTTTGAAAAACAAAAAACAGGAAAAACTAACAAAAACAATACAAACACTGGAGAGCTAAGCACCGAGGCTGCCATCCGCGGCGCCATCTTGGATCCATCTCTCGCCATCTCTCGCCATCTCTCGCCGCGGCGCCATCTCTCATTCATTCATCATTCATCTTCTACCGCTTTATCCGATCTTCCCTCTATGGACATTAAGGCAGGATACACCCTGGATGGAATGCCAACCCATCACACACACACTCACACACACACATTCATACACTAGGGACAATTTTCCGAGGACCGGGAGGAAACCGGAGAACCCGGAGAAAAACCCCCTGAGGCACGGGGAGAACATGCAAACTCCACACACACATGGCCGAGACGGGAATCGAACCCAGGACCCTGGCGGTGTGAGGCGAACGTGCTAACCACTAAACCACCGTGCCCCCCTTTTAAATATTAATATAATTAATATAATCATATATATATATATATATATATATATATATATATATATATATATATATATATATATATATATATATATATATATATATATATATATATATATAATTGATCAGTAATTTTCCACACGTTTGCAAATTATAAGCAGCAATGTTAATTATTGGCAGGTAGACAATTTTCGGGATAGGAATGCAAGAAGCAGCGATAGATTGTATATAACACAGATACGGATTGTGTAGAAGTTGTCGGTAGAAACTGTCGTAAAGGATTTGTCGTAAAATCTGCCATTGTGTGCAGAAGACACTCAAGTTTCCCTGTAAATCTAAAATAAAAAGGGGTAAATGTATTGGGTTCACAGCGTTACAGTCAGCTTTACAAATGGCTAACAATTTGTATTGCAAATAATGCATCCATTTTACAATATCACTAGTATTTTAGCCAAATGTATTCGGTCACCCTCGGGATAGTTCAATATATAGTGATATCATCCGCCCCTAGTGCGGTAGCTTGATTCCTCCCCCCATCTCTCTCTTCCGCCAGCTGCTTCATTCATCTTCTACTCATCTTTACCCGCAGAGTGTGTTTATTATTATTATTACTTGCATTGGACGCACTGGTGTGAAAGTGCCGTCAAATCTGATGCCACTTAAATCATCTGTTTACACCAAGCTGGGCTTCGGCGCTTCCGTTCTCAAAGAGCTCTATCCGTGGCTGTGTTTTGGAAACCGCTGAGCAAACGCCGGACGAAGACACCGGGAGGGGTGCCTTTATTTTCCACTCCGCTTTTTCCTCCGCTCCACGTTGGCACATCTCGGCGGGCCGAGGGGAAAGGATCGGGGATTAGTCAGTGACGGAGTGTTTTTCCTGAACAGGTGTAACTCTGCTCGGCAGGGCTGTGCGCGATTGTGGCCTGTGATGTAATTGAGCAGTTATGGGTGTGTTTTTTTTTAGGGGGTTAATTAGATGTTCCTGGGTTTTTTTTTTTACGTCAAAGGCAGTCGTTTTCATTTATTTCGCTGCTCACTTTTCTTTAAGCGCGAGATGTTAAGCACAATGATCGCGCTGTGTTCGAACGATCCGCCTAAGCCTAATATTAGCCAAGTCCTAATAGCTGCTTTTGAGACGGTTAAAGAAGTGCTAAGTAGGGCAGAAATTACAGAGCAGAGGGAGGTGTGTCTCGGTAAGACGTTCACACACTGAGGCTTTGTGTCCTGCCTAGCACGGTTCACCTTGAACAAGAAGCGCCTTTGTTTAGCCCACGTCCCCGAGACCAGGTACAAGGGGCGGGAATGGCTCGAAAAATTCCAACGCCAGCTCCGAAGGGTTCTATAGACAATATAATAAATTAAATGCGTTATGATTTACAGAGGGCACGGTGGCTTAGTGGTTAGCACGTTCGCCTCACACCGCCAGGGTCCGGGTTCGATTCCCGTCTCGGCCATGTGTGTGTGGAGTTTGCATGTTCTCCCCGTGCCTCAGGGGGTTTTTCCCCGGGTTCTCCGGTTTCCTCCCGGTCCAAAAAACATGAACGGATGGTTGATTGGCACCTTGGAAAATTGTCCCTAGTGTATGAATGTGTGTGTGAATGTGAGTGTGTGTGCCCTGCGATGGGTTGGCATTCAATCCATGGTGTATCCTGCCTTAATGCCCATAGACGCCTGAGATAGGCACAGGCTCCCCGTGAACAGAGGGAAGATAGGATAAAGCGGTAGAAGATGAATGAATGAATGAATGATTTACAGATTGGTGCTTTAAATGAAAATATCATGCAATTTACAATTGAGGGTTAAGGGCCTTGATCAAGGTCCCACTAGTGGCAGCTTGGCATTGTTAGGATTTGACCCTGTGATCTTCTGGTCCAGAGTCCAACATCTCAAAGTGGCCGAGAGCTAGCGGGATTGTGGGATAAACTTGCGCTAAAAAAAAAAGAAGCATACAGTCTTGAGTCCATCATCATCTCCGCTGATCTAACCACTTTAGAGTTTGGCGCCTGGACGCTGAAAGAAACTCGCAGAGCAGAAACAAAATTCAATACGGAGGATGTTTATTTGAGTACCGAGTCGATTGTATGCTTATTTTGGTACAAATGTAATCCCATAATGCCGTTCGGTCCCGGACACTTTGAGACAGGGAGGTGGTAGCTCAGTGGTTAAGGTGTTGTCCTCTGATTTAGAAGATTGTAGGCTCAAATCCCCCCTTCCCCCACCACTAGTGGGCCCTTGTGCATGGCCCTTAATCCTCAATTGTAAGTTGGATAAGTGCGTCTGCCAAATTCTGTAAGAGAGACGTGATATTTTCAATTAAAAAGCAAAACAAAACAGAGCATCAAACTGTAAATATGATAACTTTATTGTTTATTATATTGTTATTTATTATAGTGTCTATATAACCCTTCACTCGTTTAAGGAACTCTAAAGTGGTTAGCTCAGTGGACTTGTGATCAGAAGGCGCAGTGTGTCTTTATTGCTTGTTTGTTTGTTTGTTTGTTTGTTAGAGAGGGTTTTAGATACAGTTCATTCGTTAAGCTTAATTAGCTGTGTGGAAATACAATTGATATGACTATACAAAATACCAGAAGGAGAACCGCTCCCAGACCCCTCTCTATAACATTTACTGAAGTATCTATGTCCTCTTCAGTTGGCGGCCAGGCCAGATCTCACTAGCCAATCATGGTAAAGCAATGTTAAGCCCCGCCCTATACGACCCATTGAGCCAGAATGGTGAGATATGAAGGAAAACCCATTAATAATAAACTGTTACTGGCAAGGAATGCGATTTGTTCCCAAACCTTACATTTTTACATAATAATTTAATTCCATAATGCATCCAGTAGGGGTGTAGGGTGGTTTAGTGGTTAGCATGTTCGCCTCACACCTCCAGGATCTGGGTTCGATTCCCGTTTCGGCCATGTGTGTGTGGAGTTTGCATGTTCTCCCCGTGCCTCAAAGGGCTTTTCTCCGGTTTCCTCCCGGTCCAAAAACATGCACGGTAGGTTGATTGGCACCTTGGAAAATTGTCCCTAGTGTATGAATGTGTGTGCGTGTGTGTGCCCTGCGATGGGTTGGCATTCCATCCAGGGTGTATCCTGCCTTAATGCCCATAGACGCCTGAGATGGGCACAGGCTCCCCGTGACACGAGGGAAGATCGGATAAAGCGGTAGAAGATGAATGAATGAGTGCGTTCCAGTAAACAGAAGCACACATTTATAAGCTGTATACACTTGGACGTGGACAAAGGTTTTAGGGGCACTGGGACATTCTCGTGACTTGTACTTAGTCATGTTTTGTCCTTGCTTTGTGCTGGTGTCCAGTATTCTAACCGTTTTAAACACACACACACACAAACACACACATACACACACACACACACACACACACACACACACACACACCTCCGTGTTTAACCAAAATAAAACCCTACCATCATGTGCCAGGTCTCCTGTTTCCACAATACATAAGCAGCTATTTATTGTAATATGCAGAGGTGAATCTTATGCTCCACAATCTCAATAACACCTCTGTATGTGCTCAGTCTCCCACGTTTGCTGATCGAGACGCCGGGAATATGTTTTATTAGCTTTCGGAGCGCGCTAGTGGAGCTTGGTGCTTATTAAAGGGCACATTAGAGAGGCATTTGTGCAGCATTGTCCCATATGTACAGGTTTGGTGTTTCTTAGTTCGTTTGTGGAATAATCACATGTGGCTTTTTTGGGGGGGGGGGGGGGGGGGTGGGGGGGTGGGGGGGGGGGATTGAATGCATTATTTGCTCCAACTTGAGTCATTATATATTAGCTTGTTTGCATTTATTTAATAAAAAAAAAAGATTAAGATTGATGACTAGATACTCATTGTGTGTGCTCTTGTCGTAGAAGCTGTGCGCTAAATCAAAACCAAACCAAAAGTTTAGTCTTTCCATCACGGTTATGCTTTACAGCAACCACACACACACACACACACACACACACACACACACACACACACACACACACACACACACACACACACACACAACACACACACAAAAAAACAGCAACATGTTAAGAGCATGAAGTTTCACTTTAACCATCAGTTCAAATTCTCTGATCTGATTTGAAATGTCATTCAGCTGAGAACAGCTATTGAGATATATATATATATATATATATATATATATATATATATATATATATATATATATATATATATATATGCTATATATATATATATATTATATATGTATTTATTTATTATTATTTATATTTATTTATTTATCTATTTATTTATATTAAATTACAAAAAATGTTTAATATACAATAAGAGTGTATTGCCAGAAAACAGGTGCTTTTTCTTAGCCCAGTACTGGCAGCTTTGCAGGTTCTGAGATCTGAACCCCCCCTTCCCAAGCCCAGAGTTTTAGCCACTAAGCTAAATCTTCCCCATAAACACTTAGTGTAGTAACTACTCACACTGTACCACTGTATCCGGATAGTTAATTCTCTGTCCTTTTGAATATAGTATATGGGTGACTGGTGTAGTGTAGCATTGTATTAAAGCTGTACTATTTCATGATTGTTGAATACAGTGATTAAAGTATATACATTTTCTAGCTATGATAGTTTTTTTCTCTTTTTGTTGAGTACTGTCATTGTAAACTGAAATTGTTTAGTACATTATGGTTATTTCTAGGTTATGATTAGATTAGGTTTACTTTTATTGTGCATGGTACATTTATAGAGTCAATGAAAGGCAGTTAGCATATAACCAGAAGTGCAGAAGTGGCCTACAGTTTTTTTGATAAATAGTATGAGTAGTAGAGTCCATGTGAATAATGTCCATGTGAAAAATGTACACACACACACACACACACACACTTAATAATACTAATAATTCCATATATATATATATAATTCATTCATTCATTCATTCATTCATTCATCTTCTACTACTTTATCCGATCTTCCCTCGGGTCACGGGGAGTCTGTGCCTATCTCAGGCATCTATGGGCATTAAGGCAGGATACACCCTGGATGGAATGCCAACCCATCGCAAGACACACACACACACACACACATTCACACACTAGGGACAATTTTCCAAGGTGCCAATCAACCTACCGTGCATGTTTTTGGACCGGGAGGAAACCGGAACCCGGAGAAAACTTCTTGAGGCACAGGGAGAAGATGCAAACTCCACACACACATGACCGAGACGGGAATCAAACCCGGACCCTGGTGGTGTGAGGCGAATGTGCTAACCACTAAGCCACCGTGCCCCATATATATATATATATATATATATATATATATATATATATATATATATATATATATATATATATATATATATATATATATATATACAGTATATATCTTCTATACTCTACAGTATATATCTTTTATGTTGAGTATTGTAACTATAACCTATGAACTGTAATAGTGTGGTACTAGGTGATACCAGAGTTTTGACAGACTCTGTAAATGATCTTAACTGCTGCATTTTTTCCCCCCTAACTATTTAATTGCCGTTTTTTTTTATTGCGTATATGTAATATGTAACTCAGTTGCAACAAAGATTCTGGCATACAATTTATACTTTTACTATACACTGACCAAACTTCATGGCCATTTATCAGGCATGGCATTATATTGTATTGATCCGCTTTTTTGGAATTTCTTCAGCAAATTGAGCTACAGGAGCTCGTCTGTTGGATCCGCCAACTCTGGCCATCCTTTGCTCATGGACGCCCATTTTTTTTTCTGCTTCTATGTTCACTATGTGCCCAATGTCATCCCACTCACTAACATGAAGTAGAGCTGGGCGATATGTCATATTTGTCATTTGAGGTTCATTCATCTTCTACCGCTTTATCCGATCTTCCCTCGGGTCACGGGGAGTTTGTGCCTATAGCAGGCGTCTATGGGCATTAAGGCAGGATACACCCTGGATGGAATGCCAACCCATCGCAGGACACACACACACACTAGTGACAATTTTTCCAAGGTGCCAATCAACCTACCGTACATGTTTTTGGACTGGGAGAAAACCGGAGAACCCGGAGAAAAAAACCCTGTGGAAAGGGGAGAACATGCAAACTCCACACACACACACACACACACATGGCGGAGGCGGGTATCCAACCTCCAACCCTGGAGGTTTGAGTGCTAACGTGCCAACCGCTAAGCCACCGTGCCCCTTCTGTTTGAAGTGCTGGAATAAATTAGTCGTGCTGCTTCCGTTCGTTTCCTCAAACTTAACACTAATTTTACAGCTGGCTTTGGCTTGTTTGAACGTCTGATGAAACCCCGCCCCCTCTTGTAAACGAGCTCTTTGGATTGGTCAGAGCGAGCCGACATTTCATATTTCGTATTTTGCATGTGTAATGCAGGGCCAGAGAGCGGAGGACTACGGAAGCTCGCTGGGCCAAACCAAGGTCAAATCGTAAAAGTCAATTTTGGTCATTTCAACACCGACATAAACCATATCTTCAAATGAATACATAATGACCATTATAATCTCCCATCTCTATGATGAGGTATATATATATAATCAGTGTTTATTCACTTCACCACTCGCAATGTTTACATTGTTACGCCTGATCGGGGTATAATGACATTTCATTTTCACTGTAAACAACGCAGTTGTCTCATATACGCTAGAAATATATACCTCTGTACTTGCATTCCTAACCCTCAGAATATTAAATACCACAAATTCTACATGTTTTTATTCCAATGGCGAGTCATCTTTTTCAGCCACACCTCCTTCGGTGCAGAGCTCCAGCGCACCGACGTGCATAAATCACTTTAAAAGGATGGACCCGAATCTTTATGGCTCTGTACAGCTGAAAAACTCATGCAATGGCAACCCCAGGCTCCGGTGTCAGAACTTCTTTTTTTTTTTTTTTTTTTTTTTTTTTTTTTTTTTTTTTTTTACCCCTCCTCATTAATTGTGAACCCTTCAGGCTTTAAATGTCTATGTAATACATTTCAACTACAAGTTATTTATTTATTTATTTTTAAACAAATGTCTACTTTGCAAACTGCACCAGGCCAAACCCGAGTCGTCGGTTGTGAAACCCAGCGAGCAACCGCACACTCCAACGCCTCGTTGCATGTTTCAGCATGCGTCAGTGTGTGCAGCTGTGATCTAACTCCGTGTGTATAAATGGAGACGTTACCTCACACCACGCAGAGAGAGAGAGGGAAAAAAAAACACACACAAAAAAAAAAAACAGCTTCCTGCACCTTCTATTCTGAGACTGGGAAAAGAGGGCCGGAGCTCAGTAAACTATTTGTCAGCTGTGTTTCTAAGGTTGCACTCTGCCCAGAATCTGCCACATACACACCGGTTTGCTTTAGAGCTTTTCTCTTAGAAGGTCATCGCTCTGGAATTATGGGTCTTTTTTTTGTGTACACTTTTCTCTTCAATAATGGCGAATTCGTTTCCAAGAGGGGACATTGGTTTCGTCAGTCGTATGAAAATGGTTCGGGTTTGCATCTTCAGACGTTTAACAAGCCAAAACCCCGCTGTAATATTTGCATACTGGTTGTAAAGGAAGCAGCACGACTCATTTGTTCCAGCACCGCAAACACAACCATGTTGTTGAGGTTAAGGTGTTGGACTCTGGACCATAAGATCACGGGTTCAAACCCCACCACCACCACCCACCAAGCTGCTACTAGTGGGCCCTTGAGCAAGGCCCTTAACCCTCACTTGCTCAGTTGTATGATGAGGGCATCTGCCAAATGCTGCAAATGTAAATGTTGAATGGGGAGGTGTGTGTGTGTGTGGTGCGGGATAAATATGACAGCAGCAAACCCCAAAACACCCGCTACACACGGGTACAAATAGCGCATACATTTTCCCCTCTGTATCCTAAACCGAAAAGGGAATTTTATCTTTAAAAACGGATTCAATTTATATAACATATAAAGCTCTCACTTTCGATATATATGTGTGTGTGTGAGTGTGTGTGTGTGTGATGAGTATAATTGTTTGCTGGTGCTGTTTAGATCCGTTCATTTTCCAGAGCTCAAGGCTGAAAATACACACGGTTGGATACCACTCATAACTCCCATCTTAAAATACCCCACTTGTTTCTCTCATGCACCCCCTCATGGGATGTCCGCAAGAACGGGATCACCCCTCGGGACTGTAAGAATGGATAATGTTTCCACAGGGTTAGAGTTAACATTAGAAGATCCTACACACCCTTTTAAGAGAGGAGAAGAACGGGGAGGGGAAGGGGTTTAGTTCTTTCTAGAAAGTTTTATTCAACAGGGTATTTATTTATTTATTTTAGTAATATGGTATATTACAGAGATATTTGAGACAAACTAAGGTTAATCAGTGAGCGACCCTTTGCCAATCTCATGTTAATCTCAAGTACCTATAGTAGTCTTCATATCTCAAATGAGTGTTTAGTTTTTATCAGATTTATTAACAAAAGATACAGAAGGGATACTATGGGCGGAGCTAAAAAAAAAAAAAATAAACAGGTACTAACAGGGGGCACGGTGGCGTAGTGGTTAGCACGTTCGCCTCACACCGCCAGGATCCGGGTTCGATTCCCGTCTCGGTCATGTGTGTGGAGTTTGCATGTTCTCCCCGTGCCTCAGGGGGTTTTTCTCCGGGTTCTCCGGTTTCCTCCCGGTCCAAAAACATGCACGGTAGGTTGACTGGCACCTTGGAAAATTGTCCCTAGTGTATGAATGTGTGTGTGTGAATGTGTGTGTCCTGTGATGGGTTGGCATTCCATCCAGGGTGTATCCTGCCTTAATGCCCATAGACGCCTGAGATAGGCACAGGCTCCCCGTGACCCGAGAGATCAGATAAAGCGGTAGAAAATGAATGAATGAATGAATGAAAAAGGTACTAACAGATGCACTTGTAAATCTATATTTCTGCCCTGTAAAAACAAACTGTTGTAACACTGTGTTCTTTGGGACTCGTATCCAAAAACACACTTTGGAGACGTCCTTCTCGTCCCGTGCAACGACTTGCGTATAAAAAGAAAAGAGGGGGGACTACGATCCTCCGGCCTGTTTGTCCTTTTAATCTGGCCCATGGAAGATTGGTAGAGAATTGTCCAAATCATATCATAATTATGACTGCATTCATTTAACCTGGTCCTGAATGTGTGTGACGTTCCACCAGGTGGCGCATTAGGCGCAGTGATACGCAGGCGCAGGGAGGCGGTAGCCCACCACCACCAAGCTGCCACTTGTGGGCCCTTGAGCAAGGCCCCTAACCCTAAATTGCTCAGTTGTTAGTCGCTCTGGAAGGGCGTCTGCCCAAATGCTGTAAATGTAAATGATACATGGCGTATTAAAATGAATGCCTAGTCCGTCTGTCAACCTTTAAAAGTCAATGTAGCCCTTGAGCAAAAAGTTTGCCTACCCCTGGTATAACCGAATGAAGCACGGTGATGGGTGTTTGCTTACTCTTGGTCTTCTGGGAGAAGTGCCCATACAAGGAGTTCCACAATTCATGACCTCATGAAGAGCTATTTTAAATTTGCACATCATGGTCATAAGAATGTAATTATTTAACAGTCTATTAACTCGTGCATGAAGTAGCATTTGAACCCCTTCTTTAAAGAGACTGCCTGTCACCATAATAATAACATTGGCTGCACTGTTTTCAACTGGACACTTGGGGCAGACTAACACAGATCCCACACCTCCTTTACTGTGACTGGCTAACACATGGGTTACGCCTTTAATAGGAATGACGGACACATGCCTTCTCAGTTAGGCCTGGCTGACATCAGGGGATATGCTTCTTTCAAAGAAGCAGACATCCGGCCACGCCAAAAAAAACCCCAAAAAACTAAATCCATTCCTTATTTCCAAAACATTCCATATTCCAAATCTATTTTTTTACTTTCTCTCCTTCTTCCTTTCTTTTCTTCACTTGCTGACTTTCATCACATTTAATTATTTCACTTACAAAGAATTCGTTTTGGTTTCAGTTGCAGAGGCTTCCAATATTTACCGCTAAATTCATAAAAAATAATAATAATAATAAAAAAAATTCTAAATAAAGAAATAAAAATACAACAATGGCATCTTAGTAGTGATGGGATTTGAACTCCCATCCTTCTCCTCAGCACTGAGCTACTATCTCCCCGGATTTTTGTGTTAAGCCACACACACACACACACACACACACACACACACCCCACACACCCCACACACACGGTCATCTACTCACACACGCACAGTTTAGCGCTAAATGTCTCGGCACTTGAGATCATCCCTTTATCTTGAGCTAATGCTGAATCAGTGTTTATTATAAAAGTAGCAGTTTACTCGTCTCTGGACTTTCCCCTGATGAATCCTCCAAGTTCTTCTCATCCAGGTATTTTCCCTCAGCAAGTTTGAGATTTGTTTAGTCAGAGATCCAGCAGGATACTTGCTGAGGTTAAACAATGACAGCTTAAATTTATATATATATATATATATATATACATTAGAACATTAGCATGTTCGCCTCACACCGTCAGGATCCGGGTTCGATTCCCGTCTCGGCCATGTGCGTCTGGAGTTTGCATGTTCTCCCCGTGCCTCAGGGGCTTTTCCTTCCTTTCCTCATTCTGTTCATTTTTTTCAGCAGTTCCAGCTTTGTATCACTTGGGTCGTGTCACATGACCCAGTTTTGGCCAAGCTTCAGCTTTAGCAGACGGCCTCAATTGTGACTTTGGCATACAGAAGATGTCACTGCCAACTCTAATGTAAGTTGCCCAGTTCCTGTGGATGCAAAAACGAGCCCAAGTGTACTAGCACCGCACCGCCATGCCTGACATGTTGGTGTTAGGCGTTTGTGGTGATATCCTGTGCTTGTTTTTGTGCCGAATGTAGCGCTGTGCATTGCGGTTAAACATTTTTCCATTTTGGTCTCTTCTGGGTAAAGGCCGTCGCTTCCATGCAAATGTACTCAAATATGTCATATGTTTTTTTCTTTTTCTTTTTTTGTTCTTTTTTTTTATAGAGAAGAGACTTTCCCTGGCAATGCAAAACTGCAAATTCCAAACAATATGCCGTTAAAATTCCAAACAATAGTCGTAGCTGCCCTTTAAAACTTGGCGCCATTAAACTTTGGTTTCCGTAGCACCGGTAAACTACACAAAGAAACAACAAAACCTGTAAATAAAGCTCATATTTACAGAGAAACAGATGAAAAAATAAATGATGTTGTGGATAAAGACAATATGAAACGGTTAATTAACAGACAGAACTTAATGATTAAGATATACATGCTAACGAGCACAATTCATTCATTCATTCATTCATTCATTCATCTTCTATTGCTATATCCGATCTTCCCTCGGGTCACGGGGAGTCTGTTCCTATCTCAGGCGTCTATGGGCATTAAGGCAGGATGGAATGCCAACCCATCGCAGGACACACACACACACACACACACACATACACTCACATACACATTCATACTCTAAGGACAAATTTCCAAGGTGCCAATCAACCTACCGTGCATGTTTTTGGACCGGGGAGAGAACCGGAGAACCCGGAGAAAAACCCCCTGAAGCACGGGGAGAACATGCAAACTCCACACACACATGGCCGAGACGGGAATCGAACCCGGACCCTGGAGGTGTGAGGCGAACGTGCTAACCACTAAACCACCGTGCCCTGCTAACGAGCATAATAAGACTTTAAAATAAACAACACCTAATATATGTCGAGATCACAAACCTACAAGTGCTACATGACCTGGTAATATTGGCCACACCTGCAAATATTGGCAACTGTCACTTGTGTATGATCTTCCTCGTGTGTATAACGATGTGCTTTCGATTGTTTGGAAACGGCCTTATAACCCGTCCCAGGTTGATCGGCGGCAAACGCTGCTTCTCTAAGGCCATCGCTGATGTTTTTACTCCTTGACGTTGTGTGAGAACAGAGCCGAGTGCTTCAGAGAAGGAAACTTGGGCTTTTATAGATGACACTCGATGATTGTGTATTTTTGTGTTGTTTTTTTTGTGTAATGTGTATATTTTTTTTGCCCGATGATGTACGAAATATATACATCTGTCTGTAAATAAGTTACATTTCCTTTTAGTGTTTTCTTAGCTGACTTGATTAATCATATCTGAGTGTTTATTTATATATATATATATATATATATATATGTATATATTGATTAATGGCTGATTTCTGTCTCCCCTTTGTGATGATTTCAGAGCTGTCTCAGGCTCAGCGTAAGTTCGCTCAGTGTCTGGGCGAGTTCCAGTTCGAGTACATCGGCGACGCCAAGACTGATGATGAAAAGTGCATCGGTAAGAGACGAGACATTCTTTTTCCTTTTTCCTGATTACAGACAGGAGTAATTACACACATTCCTTTCATTCTTTGTTAATATTAATCTGTTTTTTTTTCGTCTTTCTCTTTCTGGTCTGGTCTGATACATTATTTCTTAATCCTATTTGCCCTTTTTTTCTTAACTCTTATTTTTATATATATATATATATATATATATATATATATCTATATATCTTTACTTTATATCTTAGATTTTTTCCCCCTTTCTTTGTTGTTGTTTGTCTTTTTTATTCTTTTTTGCTCATCTTTTTTCTTTCTCTTTAGTCATGTTTTCATTTTATTCACTGTTTTCTTTCCTTTTTTCTTAATAAAATAAACATTGTGTATGTGTGTGTGTGTGTGTGTGTGTGTGTGTGTGTGTGTGTGTGTATATATATATATATAGTATATATTTATTCTTATTTATTTGATAGTTTTATTTATTTATTTACCTCATTGTTTACCTTCTTACTTTTTTCTTTACCTTTTTACTTTTTACCTTCCTTCCTTCCTTTCCTTCTTTTCTTTCCTTCCTCTCTTCTTTCCTGCCTTTCCTTCTTCTTCCTTCTTCCTTCCTGCCTTCCTTCCTTTCCTTCCTTTCCTTCCTTCCTTCCTTCCTTCCTTCCTGCCTTCCTTCCTTCCTTCCTTCCTTCCTTCCTTCCTTCCTTCCTTCCTTCCTTCCTTCCTTCCTTCCTTCCTTCCTTCCTTCCTTCTTTCTTTCCTTTCTTTCTTCCGTCTTTCTTCCTTTCTTTCTTTCTTTCCTTTCTTTTTCCTTCCTTCCTTCCTTCCTTCCTTCCTTCCTTCCTTCTTTTTTCCTTCCTTCCTATTCCTTCCTTCCTTCCTTCCATCCATCCATCCATTGCTTCTCCGTACATGTATGAAAATCTGTGTTCATCCAAATCTATAATCTTTCTTTTATCTCTTTGTCGCTTTCACTTTGCTTTAGTAGGAAAGGTACCTGTACTATAAATCCTGTTTGTGTTGTTCTGCTTTTTATAATGATACACAGATAAAAAAAAATACCTGAGGTTACTGTAAATATAGTTGTGACTGTCGATTGACTGATAATAGCAGCAGCAAGGCTTTGGGGAGGATATCCTTTAAAACTGTTTCTCATCATGTGTGTGTTTGTGTGTGTGTGTGTGTGTGTGTGTGTGTGTGTGTGTCTTACAGATGAGTCTCTACAGGAGTTTTCTTTCCTTTTCTGCCTTTCTGAGAAACCTGGAGGACCAGAGGGAGCTGATGGTAGGTGTTTATCGTCACTTAATCTAATGCTCTGCTTACACATGTATTGGGTTCATCTTCAGGCAGTACTTTATTCTGGACAGAGTTGTCATGGACTTATCCTGCATGATTGACCTCCTGGGGATAAACTAGGTTTCTGCTGGACGCGGTGTTTGTTAGTGAGGGCCAGCAGGGGGCGCTTACTCTGTGGTGTGTATGGGGTCGTAGCAACCCGTTATAGTGATGGGGGACACTATACTGTCAAAAAAAAAGGCACTGTCTTTTTGATGAGGCGTTAAACCCCTGAGGTCCTGCCTCTCTGTGGTCATTCAAAATCCCAGGATGTTAAAAAGCACATACAAATCTTAAGGTGTCCACAAACTTATGACCATATACTCTATATGGGCTATATGTCCTTTGAGTGAGTGTCAATGGGGAAGGCGATATTTATTTATTTATTTATTTTCCCCCGTCCTCCTCCATTGTCATGATTCCCGTGGCGAGCTCACTGATTGGTCAGGACGCCCAGAGCAGGATGAAGTGCTTGAATGAAAATGAAAACACAATTGGCTGTATTTTTACTGTAGGATACTCAAACTAATTCTCTCACACACACACACACACACACACACACACACACACACACACACACACACACACAACACACACACTCCCGTGTGGGCATGCAGTTTTCCACAGGAAGTGGGTTGTTTTGTGCTGCTGCAGAATTGTTGTGATGCGCCGCTGAACGCAGTTTAGCAACAGATTAGATGAAAATTTCTTTCAGTCATGTTAAGGGATGAAAAAAGAAGAGATGAAATGTATTTACATGTTAAATTTATTGAAATTCTGATATATAATTTATCTCTATTCGAATAAATGCGACATTTTCCAAATGGTTCGAAGCTGTTATACGAAAATATGAACGTTATGGCTTCTTTCTCGCTTGCTTTCATTCTTGCTTTTATTTATTTATTTATTTATTTAGATTTTTTTTTTTTTTTTTTTTTTTTTTTTTTTTCATTTTATTTTTTTTTTTTATTTTATTTTTTTTTACATTTTATTTATTCATTTGTATCGCGTTAAAAAATTTACTTATTTGTATTGCTTTGAAATGTTTTATTTATTTTTATTGCTTTTAAATGTTTTACTTGTTTATTAATTTTTGCATTTTATTTATCTATTTGTATTTCTTTCAAATGTTTTTTTTTTTATGTATTTATTTATTTGTATTGCTTTGAAATGTTTTGTTTATTTTTATTTATCTATTTGTATTGCTTTGGAATGTTTTATTTATTTATTTATTCTAATGTATATTTATTTTTTTATGTTTTGTTTTTTATTTATTTATATTTAATTTAAATAGAGATAGTTTTCCATTTATTTAATTTTTTATTACATTTAAACAGTGCTTCCCCCCCTTTTTTTCATTTATTTATATTGATTTTATATTCTTTATAAAAATATATATTCTTAAATTCAACCAAATCTGTTATGCTTTGAATGGGGACAAAAGAGCATCGTTTTTTTTATCGACCAGCCCTATATCTATCTATCTATCTATCTATCTATCTATCTAGCTTTCTATCTATCTATCTATCTATCTATCTATCTATCTATCTCTCTATCTATCTATCTATATATATATATATATATATATATATATATATATATATATATATATAATATTATTTATTTTTTTCTCTCTTGCATTCTTGCATATTCTGTTTATCCTTGCATTCTTGCTTATTAAAACCATTTGATTTATTTTTTTGTGTTTTTGTTTATTTATTATTTTCTTTCTGTTTTTCATTCTTCATTTGTTCTTGCGTTCCTTTGTGTATTGTATTGTCTTGTCTTGTTTATCTTCTATAAAAGAGTTCATGCTGTTTAAAAGTTGCACCTATGATGTACTTTGACCGTAATAAAGCGATTACGCAATGGTTTAGTTCTTTATTATACTTTTTTTTTTTGCGATAAAATCGGCCTTTCATTTATTTATGAGGACGCGAGAATAGAATCTAAACGAATCTAAACTCTTTTACATATGAACTCTATACACTTTATTTATTATAATATCGAGGATCTGATCGCTTGCTTTATTCTGATGTAGCGAGGTGTGACGGTCACATGTGTGACGGCTCAGACTTGTACAGCAATGCAAACTTTTATGGCTCTATATTTCTTTATAGTCCTCATTAAGTCTGTGTGTGTGTGTGTGTGTGTGTGTGTGTGTGTGTGTGTGTGTCCTGGATTTATATTGCTGAGGGCTGTGCTGTATTCGAGATTTGGACGACTTCACCACAGTGTGCTCGTGGCCTAAATGTGTCATTTTGGTGTTCAGTAAACACAGTAAAGCCAGTTCTGGCCCTGCCCAAAACTTCAACTTGCACCAGCTGTCTTGTTTTGAAGACAGATCCAAGGCCTCCGCCCAATCACAACACGGCACAGAGATGATGTCATGCAGTACGCTGGAGCACCAGAGCTCAGGCAGGGTAATGCAGGCTCGGGCATGCTAAAACAGAAGACGAAAAAAATGGATCAGGGCCGGAAAGAACCTAATAAAACAGCATTTATAGCTTGCATTATTGTACAACGATTCGGGTCAATGTTAGAATGGCATCTGGTTGAGATCCTTCGTGCCTGTTTGCTTTCGGATCTGGTTAATGATCAGTGTGTGCGTTAAAAATGTAGTTTATCTTTGTAATGCCTGTAGTTCAATTTGTTGTATAATGACAAGACGTGTATAATGAATGGGAGAGGTTGGAGAAATGGGCATGTCTGCACATTGTACTGTACATATTCCTTTTTCCGCCGAAGGAATGCGGCTGTAGCTTGCACTTTTGGGGAAATGGGCTCAGATAAGAGAGATTCAAGCTTCGATGGAGATGAGAGAGATTTTTTTTTTCCTTATAAATATGCCGTGCCAAAACTTGTTAACGCTAGAGATTCATATTTGGCTAAAGGTGTATTTGTATGGGAAGTGGGCGCTCAGTGGTTAAGGCATTGGCCTCTGGACTGGAAGATTGCAGGTTCAAATCGCACCATCTACAAACTGCCACAAGTGGGGCCCTTGAGCAAGGCCATTGGTTAAGCGTGTCTCTAAAAGGGAACAAGATTGGTCAGGAGTTTGCAGTAGGGGACAGTTTTAATCAAGTGTGTCTTAAGTAGGGGAAAGGATTAGTCAAGATTGTCTGCAAGAACATGAAAGATGAAAGGTAAAGACTGCAGGAGGGCACACATTTATTACAGTGTGTTGGTAAGGGCATGTAGGATAGGTCGGTGAATTCTGCAGCAGAGGACAAGATTGGTCTATAATATAGACAAGAGTCTACAGGAGGGGAAATGATTCTCCAAAAAGTCTACAAGACGAGACAGGATTGGTTAAAAAAGTCTGCAGGAGGGGACAAGATTGGTCACAACAACCTACAGTAGTGGACAGGATTGGTTAAAAGAGTCTACACGAGGGGACAGGTTTGGTCAAAACAGTCTACAGTAGCAGACAGAATTGGTCAAGAGTCTAAAGGAGTGGACCGGATTGGTCAAAAGAGTCAACTAAAGAGATTAGGATTGGTCAAAAGTCTTAAGAGTCTACAGGATGGGACATAATTGGTCAAGGATCTACAGGAGATGACAGGATTGGGCAAATGTTAAAAAGTCTACAGGGTGGGACATAATGGGTCAAGAGTCTACAGGAGGGGACAGGATTGGTCAAAAGTCTAAAGAGTCTACAGGAGGGGACAGGATTGGTCAAAAGTCTAAAGAGTCTACAGGAGGGGACAGGATTGGTCAAAACTTAAACAGTCTACAGGATGGGACAGGATGGTCTAAATAGTCTAAGTCTACAGGATGGGACAGTCTACAGGATGGGACAGGATTGGTCTAAAGAGTCTACAGGATGGGACATAATGGGTCAAGGGTCTACAGGAGTGGACAGGATTGGTCAAAAGAGTCGACTAAAGAGATTAGGATTGGTCGAAAGTCTAAAGAGTCTACAAGATGAGACATAATGGGTCAAGGGTCTACAGGAGTGGACATGATTGGTCAAAAGAGTCGACTAAAGAGATTACGATTGGTCAAAAGTCTAAAGAGTCTACAAGATGGGACATAATGGGTCAAGGGTCTACAGCAGGGGACAGGATTGGTCAACAGTTAAACAGTCTACAGGATGGGACAGGATTTGCTGAACGAGTCTACAGAATGGGACATAATGGGTCAAGGGTCTACAGGATGGGACAGGATTGGTCTAAATAGTCTACAGGATGGGACATAATGGGTCAAAGGTCTACAGAAGGGGACAGGATTTGCTGAAAGAGTCTACAGAATGGGACATAATGGGTCAAGGGTCTACAGGATGGGACAGGATTGGTCTAAATAGTCTACAGGATGGGACATAATGGGTCAAAGGTTTACAGGAGGGGACAGGATTTGCTGAAAGAGTCTACAGAATGGGACATCATGTATCAAGGGTCTACAGGAGGGGACAGGATTGGTCAAAAGAGTCTACAGGACGGGACATCATGGGTCAAGGGTCTACAGCAGGGGACAGGATTGGTCTAAAGAGTCTACAGGATAGGACATAAAGGGTCAAGGGTCTACAGGAGGGGACAGGATTGGTCAACAGTTAAACAGTCTACAGGATGGGACAGGATTTGCTGAACGAGTCTACAGAATGGGACATAATGGGTCAAGGGTCTACAGGATGGGACAGGATTGGTCTAAATAGTCTACAGGATGGGACAGGATTGGTCTAAATAGTCTACAGGATGGGACATAATGGGTCAAAGGTTTACAGGAGTGGACAGGATTTGCTGAAAGATTCTACAGAATGGGACATCATGTATCAAGGGTCTACAGGAGGGGACAGGATTGGTCAAAAGAGTCTACAGGACGGGACATCATGGGTCAAGGGTCTACAGGAGGGGACAGGATTGGCCAAGGGTCAAGAGGCGGAGACAGGATTGGTCAAAAGCCTCTAGAAGACAGGACAGGATTGGTCAAAAGAGTCTACAGCAGGGATTGTTTGAGAGACTGTAAGTATATGCAGGATTGGGCTTAGAGCTTGCAGGATCAGCCAAGGTTGATTATCGTTTCCACGAGTGGATTTTGTTTGCCGGTATACTCCATGACAAACCCGATACACACCTTTAACTTGAATCTCCGACTATATATCACGTTGACAAGCCATGTTGTAATCCTACACGGGTTACATCTCACATTGCCATTTAATCTGACCTGCTGTGACCTTTATTATAATTGCCTGCAGTATTGTTTGTTTCCACAAAACCTAATTGGCAATATCCATACCATTAAATCGGAATAAAGATTACCGAGGTACATCTTCGTCCTCTGAATGTTGGCGAGTGCAAAAGACCTCTTTTGCTGATTTGAGGGAGGTGGTTTATTAGTGGTAAAGGCGCTAGACTTTCAATCTGAAGGTCATGAGTTCAAATCTCCTCCACACCAAATCCTGCATACTTTATTGATTTCACAGGGAAGTTATTCCTTTGAGGTTAGCACGTTCTCACACCTCCAGGGTCCGGGTTCCATTCCCGTCTCGGCCATGTGTGTGTGGAGTTTGTGCATGTTCTCCCCGTGCCTCAGGGGGTTTTTCTCCGGGTTCTCCGGTTTCCTTTCCCGGTCCAAAAACGTGCACGGTAGGTTGATTGGCACCTTGGAATATTGTCCATAGTGTATGAATGTGTGTGAATGTGTCTTGCGATGGGTTCTCATTCCATCCAGGGTGTATCCTGCCTTAATGCCCATAGTGCAGAGCCAGCCATGTTACAGTGCCAGAGAGGGTTAAGGGCCCCAAGACCAGGACTCGAACCCCAAACTTAATATCAGTAACCCCCAACTCCCTGCCTCCCTGCTAAATGGCATATAAAAAGACAGGATGTTTGTTGTGGCCTATAATTATACTTTAATGGCTATTTTATGTTTCTGTCCATGAACGGATTTGAGGATTTCAGCAGTTGTCTTTTTGTTTTCGGGGGTTTCGGGGGTGCATTTTGATCAATGGAACGATTCACATCATGTCGTCTTCTACAGATGGCGAACATCACCGAGACCCTGATGAAGCCTCTAGAGAAGTTTCGGAAAGAGCAGCTGGGTTCAGCCAAGGTACTTTATTAAACGTTTCCTTTTTCTTTTTCTTTTTTTTTCTCCTTCCCATCCCCATCTCCATCCCTTTTATGAAGACGCATTTGGCGTCTGAAATAGCTCGTTTTCATCCGTCTGTTTTTAGGCCGAGAGGAAGAAGTACGAGAAGGAAACCGAGAAGTATTACACGTCTTTGGAGAAACTCTTAAACATGTCGGCCAAGAAGAAGGAACCCCAGTTGCAAGAGGTAACGCTCGCGATGCATCATATATAATGACAAGCAGACGATCCAGTTGTCTTTCGAGTGCATGTCCAAGCCACGCCCTTTTATCCTGTATGATGTAAACACTTGATTAAAGGGATTTTGATGACGTTTATTCCGAATGCGGTGATGCTGGTTATTGTTTCTCTTTTTTCCCCTCCCACTTTGAAGTTGAGAAGTATGAGCGAGGGATGCGTGGTGTGTATCTCCTGGTCGACTGGGATGTAAATTAAACCTCTTATAAACTCTTATAAACTCCTAACCCAGCACTCTGAGTTGCATCCAGACTCGCGACTTGCTGATATCAGAAGCTCGCCGTTAGCATGATTTTAGCCATTTAGCAACTTCGACACAACCAAAACACTCTAGTGAGGGTCTAAGGCACTGGGCTGCTGATCGGAAGATCCGGGTTCGAGCCCCGGTATGGCCAAGCTGCCGCCCTTGGGTCCTTGAGTAAGGCCCCTTAACCCTCTGTGCTCCAGGGGGCGCCGTATCATGTCTATGTGACAAATAAAGGCTATTCTATTCTTTATTCTGTTCTACACCTGGGCACTCGTTTGATGCTTTTTCTTTTCCTAACCTCCGAGACACACCCCTCCGCTCTCTCTTTTTAATTTGTAGCCTTGTATATACACTGCCAGAGTCTTTTATCTGTCACTATCACTCTTTCTATCACTTCACTCTCTGCATCTGTCCGTATCTCTCTGCTTCTCTGTATATCTTTTTTCCCCTTTATTTCTGTCTTACATTATTTCTGTCTTTAATCTCTCTCCCAGTCTCATTCTCTCAACAAAGTCATCTATCTATCTATCTATCTATCTATCTATCTATCTATCTATCTATCTATCTTGCCTCCTTTATTTCTTTCTTTCTTGCCTCCTTTATTTCTTTCTTGCCTCCTTTGTTTCTTTCTTGCCTCCTTTCTTTCTTTCTTGCCTCCTTTGTTTCTTTCTTGCCTCCTTTGTTTCTTCTTTTTTTGCTTCCTTTCTTTCTTTCTTGCCTTTCTTTTCTTTCTTTCTTTTCTTGACCTCCTTGTTTCTTGCTCTTTGTTTATTTCTTTCTTGCTCCTTTGTTTATTACCTTTTCTTTTGCTTTCTTTCTTGCCTCCTTTCTTCCTTTCTTTCTTGCCTCCTTTCTTTCTTTCTTTCTTTCTTGCCTCATTTCTTTCTTTCTTTCTTGCTTTCTTTCTTTCTTTTCTTTTCTCTTCTCATTTCTTTATTCTTTCTTTCTTTCTTTCGGATTTCTTCTTTCTTTCCTTTGCTTTCTTTCTTTCTTTCTTCTCTTTCTTTCCTTTCTTTTTCTCTTCTTGCCTCATTTCTTTCTTTCTTTCTTTCTCTCTTTCTTTCTTTCTCTCTTTCTTGCCTCCTTTCTTGCTTTCAGTGTCAGTTGTTTATTTCAGACATGCGTTCTGTTTTTCATTCTTTTCTTTTCTTCGGCGACTTTCACTTTCTGTCTCTACCTCTGTCGGTTACAGTCTCTCACCTTCAGTCTCTAACTGTTTTGATCTCATTGTCTCTCTTGTACTCGTAATCATGCCTTGCATCTCTCTCTCTCTCTCTCTCTCTCTCTCTCTCTCTCAAAATTCATTATTCAAAGGTTGCTTTATTGATGTAACAAGTTTGGCCAAGGCATTGAACATAACAGAAATAAGTCACATATCACATATACATTAGAGCACAGTGAAATTCTTTATTCACATATCTCCGGTTGTTTTTGGAAGCTGGGGTTCAGGGTCAGACATGATACAGCGCCCCCTGGAGTACAGAGGTTTAAGGGTCTTGCACAAGACGCCCAAGAATGGCAGCTTGGCGAGACCGG
Source organism: Kryptopterus vitreolus (assembly GCA_030449085.1). NCBI lineage: Eukaryota > Metazoa > Chordata > Actinopteri > Siluriformes > Siluridae > Kryptopterus > Kryptopterus vitreolus. The sequence continues at coordinate 842,378 of JACRUU010000003.1, forward strand.
GCTCGAACCTCCGACCTTCCGATAGGTAGCCCAGCATCTTAAACCAGTGAGCCACGCCCTCTCCCAATATACCCCCAAAAACTATAGTGTTAAAGTAAGAGTTCTATTTTCTCTCTCTCTCTCTCTCTCTCTCTCTCTCTCTCTCTATTTCTCTGAATGCCTGTTCTTTCTTTCTCTTCCTTTCTTTCTTTTTTCTCTTCATCTTTTTTCTTTCTTTCTTTCTTTCTTTCTTTCTTTCTCTTCCTTCCTTCCTTCCTTCCTTCCTTTCTATCTTTCTTTTTTTATTTCACTGTCTCCCTTCTACCAACTTCTTTCTTCCATCCATCCATCCATCCATCTATCCATCTATGTATGTTCTCCCTTTCACACACACATTGTCTCACTTTCTGCCTTTTTGGGTGTCAGTTTCATTTTATGTTTGTCTCTACATCTGTCTGGTAGAGTCTCTCTCTCTGTCTGTCTGTCTGTCTCTCTCTCTCTATCTCTCGCTCTCTCTGTCTATCTTTGAATATGTGTGTCATCCCCAGTGCTTCATGCATAAATTAAATTAGAGATGAGTCATCAAAAAAGATGATGCTGAATAGATCACCATCATAATCATAATCCTATTTGCCATACCAAAGATAATCTCTCTCTCTCTCTCTCTCTCTCAGGCGGATGTGGCGGTGGAGACGACGAGGCAGCACTTTCAGGAGGAGTCCTTGGAGTACGTGTGTAAGCTGCAGGAAATCCAGGAGAGGAAGAAGTTCGAGTGTGTCGAGCCTGTGAGTGCACACGCCTCCTCTCACCTCACCCCGGAGAGATAAACACATCCTAATACGGGTTCTGTGTCAATACATATTTCACTGCTTAGAACAATGTGATCAATCGTATCACAAATGTTGCCATGACAACTCTAGCATCTAATGACTGCAACAAAACTGCCAAAACTGCAACAACTTGTGATGCCATGACTGCTTATAAAACATGTTATATAATATATATATAATTATTATATATATATATATACTTATATATATATATATATATATAGATATGAGAGACGAGATTCTCGAATAGGTGGGAGAGAGAGGGAGAGGGAGAGAGAGAGAGAGAGAGAGAGAGAGAGAGAGACCAAAATACTCCTGGATCTTGAAGATGTTTTTTTTGTATTGAAAATTTAAAGTTGCGCATATATGCAACTAAAAGTGGATAAAAACTACAATGTGTTATTGTATCAAAAAAAAAATATTAAGAATATGCTGTTTATGAATGTTCATTGTAAAGCAGTGAAAGCGGTAGCCCAGGTGATCAGGCTGTACAGATCAAAAGGTCGGGGGCCCTGTGTGGCCACTGTGGGGGCCCTTGAGCAAAACCCCTTAACCCTCTGTGGTCCAGGGGAACTGTATCATGGCCGGCTCTGCACTCTGACCCCAGCTTCCTAACATTTGAAGAAAGGAAATTCCCTGTGCTGTAATGTACACGTGACGAGTGTGAAGCAGCTTTACCTTCAATCCGTCTTTGTCCCTGAGAGTTTTCCTATAAAAGGACACCCCCTAGTGGTGATTCCTTTCATAACTGGTGTTCAGTGATTCCCTCTTTAATTTGAATCCTCGAATTAAATCACAAATGGCTCTTTTTAACACACACTGGAGCTTTGGATGTTAAAGGATACATTGATTTACAGGATATAGGGGTGAGTAATTAAATATTATGTCTTATCATCTCATAATATTTGCGCTTCAGTTGAACCTGTTTGTCTCCGTAAAGCTGCTTTTGCACAATGTCCATTGTTATAAGTGCAATACGAATCAAAATAAATTGAATGTTGTGAGCAAAGTGTGCTAAATCTTCCCCTATATCTGAGTTTGTGTAATAATCCTGCTTCAGGACAATGTCCATTGTTCAAATGGAATATCCAAAATGATTTGATTAATGCCTCGTGTGGTCGTGTCGGAAAATACAACCGTGTTTGAATTATGGTTTTTAATAATGAATTATATAGGGGCACGGTGGCGTAGTGGTTAGCATGTTCGCCTCACACCGCCAGGATCCGGGTTCGATTCCCATCTCGGGAATGTGTGTGTGGAGTTTGCATGTTCTCCCCGTGTCTCAGGGGGTTTTTCTTTTTTTCCGGGTTCTCCGGTTTTCCCCCCGGTCCAAAAACATGCACGTAGGTTGATTTGGCACCTTGGAAAATTGTCCCTAGTGTATAAATGTGTGTGTGTGAGTGTGTGTGTGTCCTGTGATGGGTTGGCATTCCATCCAGGGTGTATCCTGCCATAATTCCCATAGACGCCTGAGATAGACACAGACTCCCCGTGACCCAAGGAAAGATCGGATAAAGCGTTAGAAGATGAATGGATTAATAACGGATTTCCAGAACCTGAAATGATTTATACTCTACAGCGCATAGTGTTATTTTGGTAAACGTTTAACCTTTATAACACTGCCGTGGACCTCGCGCTAACAAGTCATAGCAAAACACTCAATAACACAATAACATGTCAGGTGACGTTTTATGAGATCGGAATGTCACTCTTGGGTTTCACTTCACCTTTCACACAATAGTATAAAACGATATAAAAAATCTGAGCGATGTGTCATAGAAATGAAATCTTTTGGATACAGTGGGAAAATGTGCCCGCTATTTTTACCCGTTTTGGGGTTTGCCGCTGTCGTGTTTATCCTGCAGCGTCACACACACACACACACACACACACACACACACCACACACACACACACACACACACACCTCCTCATTCAACAACCTGGTTGTGTTTGAGGTACTGGAATAAATTAGTTGTGTTGCTTCCTTTAGTCGCCACAGTCGTTAGATAAATGTTACAGCGGGGATTTGGTTTATTGAACATCTGAAGTTGCAAAAATGCACCATTTCTATATGACTGATGAAACCCCGCCCTTCTTGGACACGAGCAGTTCGGATTTGTCATACATATATGTATATATGTATATCCTTATCCATCCATCCATATATATATATATATATATATATATATATATATATATATATATAGATCTATATATATTATATAGTGTTGGGATGGTTACTTTAGAGATGTATGTATGTATGTATGTATATAATAATTGTTTGTGCACAGTGTGGCTGTATTGGTGCAATAACAAATGTAATGTTCTGCTCTAGAACGAAAATCAGAGGAGAAAGAAATCCACCAATCAAATGTGAAATTCAAAGAAAATGCTTTTCCCAAATAAGGATCATTTATTTTTCAGTTATAGTCATTTTCTCTCTCTTCTCTCTTCACCACAGATGCTGGCTTTCTTTCAGACCGTCTTCACATTTTACCATCAGGGATTCGAGTTGGCCAAAGACTTCGACCACTACAAAAGAGCTCTACAGATCAATATACAGAATGTGAGTGTGTGTGTGTGTGTGCGCGCGCGTGTTCAAATTTTTTTATTGGTCACATACACAGTCATACACAGTATGATATGCAGTGAAATGCAGTGTGTGTGTGTGTGTGTGTGTGCGCGAGTCCATACGCAGCCGTAAGACTCTGCGTTTTTACGTAACTCCGAGGTCGTTGTACCGATTTAATAAAGCATTGTTTCCCAGCCATTGAGGGCACACGGCCACCATAAATAGACGACCGGCTAATAAATGTACACACACACAGGCTTATCTGGAGTTGTGTTACGCTTCCATGCTTGTTTATGGAAGGACAGGAAAAGACAGGCTGGAACAGGAAGTGAGGCACTGGAATTTCCAAGAGAAAGCCTAAGGGCTTTGTTTTCATTGGCCTTCCATTGTGTATGTGGTTTTTTTTTTTTTTTTAAATTGAGGGTCATCTGTGAGTGTGTGTGTGTGTGTGTGTGTGTGTGTGTGTGTGTGTGTGTGTGTGTGTGTGTGTGTGTGTGTGTGACTAAGTATGGGGGTGTTTATGCATGCTCTGAGATTCTCCCATGATTGTTAGATATGTTGTGTGTGCACATGTGTGAGTGATTATTGTGTGTCTCTGTGTGTATGTTTGTTTGCATTTGTATAGGACTACTTTTGTGTATCTAAACGTCAGTAGTCATTTACTTGTTTGTTCTTGCATGTGTGTCCGAACATATATAAATATATACATTATGTGTGTGTGTGTGTGTGTTTGTGTGTAGACACGAAGTCGTTTCGAGGGAGCTCGTTCTGAAGTGTATGAACTGATGAAGAAGATAAAGGAAGCGCCGCAGGATTATAGACAGCCGAGCCGCATCAGCAGCGAGGGCTACCTCTGTGTCCAGGAGAAACGTACGACACACACACACACACACACACACACAAAAAATATATATATATATGTGTGTGTGTGTGTGTGTGTGTGTGTGTGTGTAGAAAAGAGTCTCTCTTTCTGTATTTATCTGGTTCTCAAGACTGTGCGAGTGATGGGCAGATAGAAAGACAGTCTCAGTAAGAGACATAGACAGAGAGACAAGGAAATAAGAGCGATAGAGGGAAGAGACACAGAGAGCGTCTCTCTGAGAGAGAGAGAGAGAGGAGAGAGAGAGAGAAAGAGAGAGAAGAAAGAGAAAATAGCATCTCTATTTCTGTCTGAGAGAGACCCATGAACAAAGAGATACAGAGACAGAGAGAGAGAGAATAGCCGGAGAGACAGACATTCACAGGAAACATTCTGAGGCAGAGAAAGAAAGTGAAGACCTCAAGAAAAGAAAGAAAGGGAGACCAAAAAAGTCGAAGAGAATAGAGACACAGAGATTGGAAAAGGAAGTGAGACATTTACATTTCCAGCATTTGGCAGACGCCTTTATCCATAGTGACTTACAACTGAGCAATTGAGGGTTAAGGGCCTTGCTCAAGGGCCCCACTATTGGAAGATTGTAGGTAGTGGGATTTGAACCTGCAATTGAGGCCAACACCTTAACCACTGAGCTACCACCGCCTGACAAAGAAGAGATGGAGAGTAGACGCACAAGAAAAGAAAGGGAGAGAGATATATAGAGAAGATATAGATATATATCGCATATATATATATATCTATATATATATATATATATATATATATATATATCATAATATTATAAATACAGATGATGATGATGATGATGAAGGCTAATTCATTATTATCCGAATGAAAAATGTTTTTGTTGTTGTTGTTTTTTCAGGTCCTCCTCCGTTCGGCTCCAGCTGGGTGAAGAGATACTGCACCTTCGTCAAAGAGCAGAAAATCCTCCACATGGTCACCTACGACCCCAAATCGGGCGGCAAGCTTGTGAGTGACGAGTGTTTACAAACAAATAATAATGCCTTCCGAATCCGGTTATTTTATTAGGGCTGTCAAAGTTATTAATGCGCTAACGCAAATTCACGTTAACGGCACTAATGTTATTAACGTGTTATAACGCGGTGTGCATTACTATGTGAGTGATCTGCTCCTTCACTCTGAGTTGTGTCGGCGAATGAACGAAACCCGAACAACAAAAACAGAATAAACGAATAAATAAGCTTCAGTGCATCCACTCACGCTTCCTAAATTTCCCCCAATGTACACCTAATATCTGCGCATTCACAACAGGTACGATCTCCTCACTATATTAGCGTATATTACCGTATGGAACCTTACGCAAGCGCATCTCATTCCCAAATCCGTATTACTGCAATAAAGCACATTTTTACTGAACGCAATAAAACGCTTCCGTATAACCTAAACACCGTATCACCAGTTTATATGGAAAAGCAATCGGAACACAATTCTTAAAGGAGCCACGTCCCATATTTTACACTTAAAATAAGCATTAAACAAAGTAACATTGAAATGAGCAAGAAATTAATATTAAAAGAATCATTTCCAGAGTAAAATAATTATTAAATAATCAATCATTTTATTTTGAGAGACATGTATATAATTATAATATCTGTTATAATTAGAGTATCAGAAACATGAAAAGTGTTTATTTATGTTACATTGAAAAAGTGTGATTAATGTGCGATTACACACGAGTTGACTCATGGCAATCATGCGATTAATTGCAATTAAATATTTTAATCGATTGGCCGCCCTAATTTTTATTTATTGATGCAATCCCAAGGCACGGTGGCGTAGTGGTTAGCACATTCGCCTCACACCTCACACATCCGGGTTCGATTCCCGTCTCGGCCATGTGTGTGTGGAGTTTGCATGTTCTCCCCGTGCCTCAAGGAGGTTTTTCTCCGGGTTCTCCGGTTTTTTCCCGGTTCAAAAACATGCACGGTAGGTTGATTGGCACCTTGGAAAATTGTCCCTAGTGTATGAATGTGTGTATGAATGTGTGTGTGTGTGTGTGTGTCCTGCAATGGGTTGGCATTCCATCCAGGGTGTATCCTGCCTTAATGCCCATAGATGCCTGAGATAGACACAGGCTCCCCGTGACCCGAGTGAAGATCGTATAAAGCGGTAGAAGATGAATGAATGAATGAATGATGCAATCCCTGACATTTCTCTCTGTGAGCAGTGTGAGGTTTCCTTTTCCTCGGTAAAAAAAAGCGTAAATGAAATAGTTTGTGTTTCAGGGTGAAAACGAATCTGTTACACTCAAATCCTGCGTGAGGAAAACGACAGACACCCTGGACCGCCGATTCTGCCTGGACATAGAGATTACTGACCGGTAGGTGGAATAAGTGCCCACAAACTTTTGACCATGCAGTGTATTTACTCAAGATCTCGATTGTATAGTTTTAAGGAATATTTATTTTTTATGTGATGGTTTTAGTGATTATTCATTTGTTTCTTTATTGATCTAAAATAAATTATTTATCTATATATTTCTAAAATAGATTTTTTGTTTATTGATTTATTTATCTATTTCTTTGTTTAAAGAAAATTGCAGTATTGTGCAAACTTTCTAAATTCTATTCGATGCACTTTTCTTATATTAAAATCTTAGAAGAAATGGAATAAATAAGATATATCCACAACAACATGCATGAAAGGGTTAAAACAAGCATTTTTTTTAAGTAAATGCTTACATTTATTTATTTATTTGTTTATTTTATGACTATTTATTTATTTATTTATTTTTATTGTAACCCACTCGTTTAAAAGTATATTGAATCAATATAAACGTATTGACTCGTTCATGCATGCAATTAATTATATTGAGATTAAAATGAATAACACATTCTTTAAGTCATGTATTTATTCTAATAATGATTTATTTATATTTACTACTATTTATAATACCATTATATTTATGTAATAGTTATATATAATATTATACATTATTATACTGCTTATTTTCTCCGTTTTTTTTTTTTTTTTTCAATGTTTTAATAAATAAATAAAATGAAAAAAACTATTAATACAATTAATACAAGCTACCAATGATTGTTGTTTTTCACCCCTCAGTGCTTGTATTGTCGTGTGTCTGGTGGTTGTGTATGGTGTTGTATCTGACGTGTGTGTGTGTGTGTGTGTGTGTGTGTGTGTGTGTGTGTGTGTGTGTGTTTTTTTCAGCCCCGGCATTGTGCTCACAGTCCAGGCGCTGTCTGAAGATGACCACAGGTTCTGGATGCAGGCGATGGGAGGGAAAGAGCCGGTGAGTAAAAACACAACGCCTACTATTAATACTACTAATAATTACAGTCATAATAATTCAATTTGATTATATTCAGCTTTACAGCAAATACAGCAATAATTAGAATTTACAATCAGTATATAACAAAATAATTTGCATATATACAATATAAGCAAATGTATAAATAAACGGTATAAATATATAAATATAAATAAATAGTAACAGGGGCACGGTGGCGTAGTGGTTAGCATGTTCGCCTCACACCGCCAGGATCCGGGTTCGATTCCCGTCTCGACCATGTGTGTGTGTAGTTTGTGCATGTTCTCCCCGTGCCTCAGGGGTTTTTTCTCCGGGTTCTCCGGTTTCCTCCCCGGTCCAAAAACATGCACGGTAAGTTGATTGGCACCTTGGAAAATTGTCCCTAGTGTATGAATGTGTGTGTGTGTGTGTGTGTGTGTGCCCTGCGATGGGTTGGCATTCCATCCAGGGTGTATCCTGCCTTAATGCCCATAGATGCCTGAGGTAGGCACAGGGTTCCCGTGACCCGAGGGAAGATCGGATAAAGCGGTAGAATTTAGATGAATGAATGAATGAATGAATGAAATAAATAGTAAAATAAAGGGAGGTAATATAGTGAGAGTAAAGGAGCAGTGATAAGTACTGGCGCCCCCTAATGTGATCCGGCGAAAAAGGAAAAAGTAGAACTAGTATTATTTATATTATTATTTAATTTATTCCTTATTTTTTTCTAATAATAATTATTATTATTGATTTCTGGGTTGTATTTTTGTTTGTTTGTTTGTTTGTTACAGGTTCACCATATGGGGGAAACGTATTCAAAAGAAAAAGGATGTA